>CM054057.1:13010611-13174997 GCA_028641055.1 Alopecurus myosuroides
TTCCACATGGCTACCCTCATTCTACGCCGTTACCGCGTGTATGCGTATAAGTCCGATATTTCTCCAACGGGTCTAGGGTTTCACCGGAGGGGGGCTCCGGAGCGTCCGGATCCTGTCACAAGCTAGGGTGTGCCATAACATGTTAGTATATGTGTGTTGTGTGTTTTGGGTGGCAAAGATTGCACTCCGGGGTGTGACCCGCTTTACCGGCATCCACTTCTCTCTACGGAGTTTACATGCGCTGATAGGCTGAAACTCCCATATCGGACGAAACATCGGGAATCTTCCGAAGAGTTGGGTTCTACCTTTGTGTTTTGTGTTCCTATGGCGTAACCAAACACATCCAAGCAACTAGTTCCACATTGATACCACCATTCGATGCCGTTACCGCGTGTATGCGTATAAGTCCGGTATTTCTTCAACGGGTCTAGGGTTTCACCGGAGGGGGGCTACGGAGCGTCCGGATCCTGTCACGAGCTAGGGTGTGCCATACCATGTTAGTATATATGTGTTGTGTGTTTTGGGTGGCAAATATTGCACTCCGGGGTGTGACCCGCTTCACCGGCATCCACTTCTCTCTACGGAGTTTACATGCGTTTATAGACTGAAACTCCCTTGGCGGACGAAACGTCGGGAATCTTCCGAAGAGTTGGGTTCTACCTTTTTGTTTTGTGTTCCTATGGCCTACCCAAACACATCAAAGCAACTAGTTCCACATTTTCACCCCCATTCGATGCCGTTACCGCGTGTATGCGTATAAGTCCGGTATTTCTCCAACGGGTCTAGGGTTTCACCGGAGGGGGGCTCCGGAGCGTCCGGATCCTGTCACAAGCTAGGGTGTGCCATACCATGTTAGTATATGTGTGTTGTGTGTTTTGGGTGGCAAATATTGCACTCCGGGGTGTGACCCGCTTCACCGGCATCCACTTCTCTCTACGGAGTTTACATGCGCTTATAGGCTGAAACTCCTTTATCGGACGTAACGTCGGCAATCTTCCGAAGAGTTGGGTTCTACCTTTTTGTTTTGTGTTCCTATGCACTACACAAACACATACAAGCAACTAGTTCCACATGGCTACCCTCATTCGACGCCGTTACCGCGTGTATGCGTATAAGTCCGGTATTTCTCCAACGGGTCTAGGGTTTCACCGGAGGGGGGCTCCGGAGCGTCCGGATCCTGTCACAAGCTAGGGTGCGCCATAACATGTTAGTATATGTGTGTTGTGTGTTTTGGGTGGCAAAGATTGCACTCCGGGGTGTGACCCGCTTTACCGGCATCCACTTCTCTCTACGGAGTTTACATGCGCTTATTGGCTGAAACTCCCTTATCGGACGAAACGTCGGGAATCTTCCGAAGAGTTGGGTTCTACCTTTGTGTTTTGTGTTCCTATGGCGTAACCAAACACATCCAAGAAACTAGTTCCACATTCATACCCCCATTCGATGTCGTTACCGCGTGTATGCGTATAAGTTCGGTATTTCTCCAACGGGTCTAGGGTTTCACCGGAGGGGGGCTCCGGAGCGGCCGGATCCTGTCACGAGCTAGGGTGTGCCATACCATGTTAGTATATATGTGTTGTGTGTTTTGGGTGGCAAAGATTGCACTCCGGGGTGTGACCCGCTTCACCGGCATCCACTTCTCTCTACGGAGTTTACATGCGCTTATAGGCTGAAACTCCCTTATCGGACGAAACGTCGGCAATCTTCCGAAGAGTTGGGTTCTAACTTTGTTTTTTGTGTTCCTATGGACTACACAAACACATACAAGCAACTAGTTCCACATGGCTACCCTCATTCTACGCCGTTACCGCGTGTATGCGTATAAGTCCGGTATTTCTCCAACGGGTCTAGGGTTTCACCGGAGGGGGGCTCTAGAGCGTCCGGATCCTGTCACAAGCTAGGGTGTGCCATAACATGTTAGTATATGTGTGTTTTGTGTTTTGGGTGGCAAAGATTGCACTCCGGGGTGTGACCCGCTTTACCGGCATCCACTTCTCTCTACGGAGTTTACATGCGCTTATAGGCTGAAACTCCCTTAGCGGACGAAACGTCGGGAATCTGCCGAAGAGTTGGGTTCTACCTTTGTGTTTTGTGTTCCTATGGCCTACCCAAACACATCAAAGCAACTAGTTCCACATTTCCACCCCCATTCGATGCCGTTACCGCGTGTATGCGTATAAGTCCGGTATTTCTCTAACGGGTCTAGGGTTTCACCGGAGGGGGGCTCCGGAGCGTCCGGATCCTGTCACAAGCTAGGGTGTGCCATACCATGTTAGTATATGTGTGTTGTGTGTTTTGGGTGGCAAATATTGCACTCCGGGGTGTGACCCGCTTCACCGGCATCCACTTCTCTCTACGGAGTTTACATGCGCTTATAGGCTGAAACTCCTTTATCGGACGTAACGTCGGCAATCTTCCGAAGAGTTGGGTTCTACCTTTTTGTTTTGTGTTCCTATGCACTACACAAACACATACAAGCAACTAGTTCCACATGGCTACCCTCATTCGACGCCGTTACCGCGTGTATGCGTATAAGTCCGGTATTTCTCCAACGGGTCTAGGGTTTCACCGGAGGGGGGCTCCGGAGCGTCCGGATCCTGTCACAAGCTAGGGTGCGCCATAACATGTTAGTATATGTGTGTTGTGTGTTTTTGGTGGCAAAGATTGCACTCCGGGGTGTGACCCGCTTTACCGGCATCCACTTCTCTCTACGGAGTTTACATGCGCTTATAGGCTGAAACTCCCTTATCGGACGAAACGTCGGGAATCTTCCGAAGAGTTGGGTTCTACCTTTGTGTTTTGTGTTCCTATGGCGTAACCAAACACATCCAAGAAACTAGTTCCACATTCATACCCCCATTCGACGCCGTTACCGCGTGTATGCGTATAAGTTCGGTATTTCTCCAACGGGTCTAGGGTTTCACCGGAGGGGGGCTCCGGAGCGGCCGGATCCTGTCACGAGCTAGGGTGTGCCATACCATGTTAGTATATATGTGTTGTGTGTTTTGGGTGGCAAAGATTGCACTCCGGGGTGTGACCCGCTTCACCGGCATCCACTTCTCTCTACGGAGTTTACATGCGCTTATAGGCTGAAACTCCCTTATCGGACGAAACGTCGGCAATCTTCCGAAGAGTTGGGTTCTAACTTTGTTTTTTGTGTTCCTATGGACTACACAAACACATACAAGCAACTAGTTCCACATGGCTACCCTCATTCTACGCCGTTACCGCGTGTATGCGTATAAGTCCGGTATTTCTCCAACGGGTCTAGGGTTTCACCGGAGGGGGGCTCTAGAGCGTCCGGATCCTGTCACAAGCTAGGGTGTGCCATAACATGTTAGTATATGTGTGTTTTGTGTTTTGGGTGGCAAAGATTGCACTCCGGGGTGTGACCCGCTTTACCGGCATCCACTTCTCTCTACGGAGTTTACATGCGCTTATAGGCTGAAACTCCCTTAGCGGACGAAACGTCGGGAATCTTCCGAAGAGTTGGGTTCTACCTTTGTGTTTTGTGTTCCTATGGCCTACCCAAACACATCAAAGCAACTAGTTCCACATTTCCACCCCCATTCGATGCCGTTACCGCGTGTATGCGTATAAGTCCGGTATTTCTCTAACGGGTTTAGGGTTTCACCGGAGGGGGGCTCCGGAGCGTCCGGATCCTGTCACAAGCTAGGGTGTGCCATACCATGTTAGTATCTGTGTGTTGTGTGTTTTGGGTGGCAAAGATTGCACTCCGGGGTGTGACCCGCTTCACCGGCATCCACTTCTCTCTACGGAGTTTACATGCGCTTATAGGCTGAAACTCCTTTATCGGACGTAACGTCGGCAATCTTCCAAAGAGTTGGGTTCTACATTTTTGTTTTGTGTTCCTATGGACTACAAAAACACATACAAGCAACTAGTTCCACATGGCTACCCTCATTCGACGCCGTTACCGCGTGTATGCGTATAAGTCCGGTATTTCTCCAACGGGTCTAGGGTTTCACCGGAGGGAGGCTCAGGAGCGTCCGGATCCTGTCACAAGCTAGGGTGTGCCATACCATGTTAGTATATGTGTGTTGTGTGTTTTGGGTGGAAAATATTGCACTCCGGGGTGTGACCCGCTTTACCGGCATCCACTTCTCTCTACGGAGTTTACATGCGCTTATAGGCTGAAACTCCCTTATCGGACGAAACGTCGGGAATCTTCCGAAGAGTTTGGTTCTACCTTTGTGTTTTGTGTTCCTATGGCGTAACGAAACAAATCCAAGCAACTAGTTCCACATTGATACTCCCATTCGACGCCGTTACCGCGTGTATGCGTATAAGTCTGGTATTTCTCCAACGGGTCTAGGGTTTCACCGGAGGGGGCTCCGGAGCGGCCGGATCCTGTCACGAGCTAGGGTGTGCCATACCATGTTAGTATATATGTGTTGTGTGTTTTGGGTGGCAAAGATTGCACTCCGGGGTGTGACCCGCTTCACCGGCATCCACTTCTCTCTACGGAGTTTACATGCGTTTATAGGCTGAAACTCCCTTAGCGGACGAAACGTCGGGAATCTTCCGAAGAGTTGGGTTCTACCTTTGTGTTTTGTGTTCCTATGGCCTACCCAAACACATCAAAGCAACTAGTTCCACATTTCTACCCCCATTCGACGCCGTTACCGCGTGTATGCGTATAAGTCCGGTATTTCTCCTACGGGTCTAGGGTTTCACCGGAGGGGGGCTCCGGAGCGTCCGGATCCTGTCACAAGCTAGGGTGTGCCATACCATGTTAGTATATGTGCGTTGTGTGTTTTGGGTGGCAAAGATTGCACTCCGGGGTGTGACCCGCTTCACCGGCATCCACTTCTCTCTACGGAGTTTACATGCGCTTATAGGCTGAAACTCCTTTATCGGACGAAATGTCGGCAATCTTCCGAAGAGTTGGGCTCTACCTCCGTGTTTTGTGTTCCTATGGCCTAACCAAACACATCCAAGAAACTAGTTCCACATTGCTACTCCCATTTGACGCCGTTACCGCGTGTATGCGTATAAGTCCGGTATTTCTCCAGCGGGTCTAGGGTTTCACCGGAGGGGGGCTCCGGAGCGTCCGGATCCTGTCACAAGCTAGGGTGTGCCATACCACGTTAGTATATATGTGTTCTCTGTTTTGGGTGGCAAAGATTGCACTCTGGGGTCTGACCCGCTTCACCGGCATCCACTTTTCTCTACGGAGTTTACATGCGTTTATAGGCTAAAACTCCCTTAGCGGACGAAACGTCGGGAATCTTCCGAAGAGTTGGGTTCTACCTTTGTGTTTTGTGTTCCTATGGCCTACCCAAACACATGAAAGCAACTAGTTCTACATTTCTACCCCTATTCGACGTCGTTACCCCGTGTATGCGTATAAGTCCGGTATTTCTCCAACGGGTCTAGGGTTTCACCGGAGGGGGGTTCCGGAGCGTCCGGATCCTGTCACAAGCTAGGATGTGCCATACCATGTTATTATATGCATTTTGTGTGTTTTGCGTGGCAAAGATTGCACTCCGGGGTGTGACCCGCTTCACCGGCATCCACTTCTCTCTATAGAGTTTACATGCGCTTATAGGCTGAAACTCCCTTATCGGACGAAACGTCGGCAATCTTCCGAAGAGTTGGGTTCTACCTTTGTGTTTTTTGTTCCTATGGACTACACAAACACATACAAGCAACTAGTTCCACATGGCTACCCTCATTCGACGCCGATACCGTGTGTATGCGTATAAGTCCGGTATTTCTCCAACGGGTCTAGGGTTTCACCGGATGGGGGCTCCGGAGCGTCCGGATCCTGTCACAAGCTAGGGTGTGCCATAACATGTTAGTATATGTGTGTTGTGTGTTTTGGGTAGCAAAGATTGCACTCCGGGGTGTGACCCGCTTTACCGGCATCCACTTCTCTCTACGGAGTTTACATGCGCTTATAGGCTGAAACTCCCTTATCGGACGAAACGTCGTGAATCTTCCGAAGAGTTGGGTTCTACCTTTGTGTTTTGTTTTCCTATGGCGTAACCAAACACATCCAAGCAACTAGTTCCACATTCATACCCCATTCGACGCCGTTACCGCGTGTATGCGTATAAGTCCGGTATTTCTCCAACGGGTCTAGGGTTTCACCGGAGGGGGGCTCTGGAGCGTCCGGATCCTGTCACGAGCTAGGGTGTGCCATACCATGTTAGTATATATGTGTTGTGTGTGTTTGGGTGGAAAAGATTGCACTCCGGGGTGTGACCCGCTTCACCGGCATCCACTTCTCTCTACGGAGTTTACATGCGCTTATAGGCTGAAACTCCCTTATCGGACGAAACGTCGGCAATCTTCCGAAGAGTTGGGTTCTAACTTTGTGTTTTGTGTTCCTATGGACTACACAAACACATACAAGCAACTAGTTCCACATGGCTACCCTCATTCTACGCCGTTACCGCGTGTATGCGTATAAGTCCGATATTTCTCCAACGGGTCTAGGGTTTCACCGGAGGGGGCCTCCGGAGCGTCCGGATCCTGTCACAAGCTAGGGTGTGCCATAACATGTTAGTATATGTGTGTTGTGTGTTTTGGGTGGCAAAGATTGCACTCCGGGGTGTGACCCGCTTTACAGGCATCCACTTCTCTCTACGGAGTTTACATGCGCTTATAGGCTGAAACTCCCATATCGGACGAAACATCGGGAATCTTCCGAAGAGTTGGGTTCTACCTTTGTGTTTTGTGTTCCTATGGCCTAACCAAACACATCCAAGCAACTAGTTCCACATTGATACCCCCATTCGATGCCGTTACCGCGTGTATGCGTATAAGTCCGGTATTTCTTCAACGGGTCTAGGGTTTCACCGGAGGGGGGCTACGGAGCGTCCGGATCCTGTCACGAGCTAGGGTGTGCCATACCATGTTAGTATATATGTGTTGTGTGTTTTGGGTGGCAAATATTGCACTCCGGGGTGTGACCCGCTTCACCGGCATCCACTTCTCTCTACGGAGTTTACATGCGTTTATAGACTGAAACTCCCTTAGCGGACGAAACGTCGGGAATCTTCCGAAGAGTTGGGTTCTACCTTTGTGTTTTGTGTTCCTATGGCCCACCCAAACACATCAAAGCAACTAGTTCCACATTTCCACCCCCATTCGATGCCGTTACCGCGTGTATGCGTATAAGTCCGGTATTTCTCCAAAGGGTCTAGGGTTTCACCGGAGGGGGGCTCCGGAGCGTCCGGATCCTGTCACAAGCTAGGGTGTGCCATACCATGTTAGTATATGTGTGTTGTGTGTTTTGGGTGGCAAATATTGCACTCCGGGGTGTGACCTGCTTCACCGGCATCCACTTCTCTCTACGGAGTTTACATGCGCTTATAGGCTGAAACTCCTTTATCGGACGTAACGTCGGCAATCTTCCGAAGAGTTGGGTTCTACCTTTTTGTTTTGTGTTCCTATGCACTACACAAACACATACAAGCAAATAGTTCCACATGGCTACCTTCATTCGACGCCGTTACCGCGTGTATGCGTATAAGTCCGGTATTTCTCCAACGGGTCTAGGGTTTCACCGGAGGGGGGCTCCGGAGCGTCCGGATCCTGTCACAAGCTAGGGTGTGCCATACCATGTTAGTATATGTGTGTTGTGTGTTTTGGGTGGCAAAGATTGCACTCCGGGGTGTGACCCGCTTCACCGGCATCCACTTCTCTCTACGGAGATTACATGCGCTTATAGGCTGAAACTCCTTTATCGGACGTAACGTCGGCAATCTTCCGAAGAGTTGGGTTCTACCTTTTTGTTTTGTGTTCCTATGCACTACACAAACACATACAAGCAACTAGTTCCACATGGCTACCCTCATTCGACGCCGTTACCGCGTGTATGCGTGTAAGTCCGGTATTTCTCCAACGGGTCTAGGGTTTCACCGGAGGGGGGCTCCGGAGCGTCCGGATCCTGTCACAAGCTAGGGTGCGCCATAACATGTTAGTATATGTGTGTTGTGTGTTTTGGGTGGCAAAGATTGCACTCCGGGGTGTGACCCGCTTTACCGGCATCCACTTCTCTCTACGGAGTTTACATGCGCTTATAGGCTGAAACTCCCTTATCGGACGAAACGTCGGCAATCTTCCGAAGAGTTGGGCTCTACCTTTGTGTTTTGTGTTCCTATGGCCTAACCAAACAAATCCAAGCAACTAGTTCCACATTGCTACTCCCATTTGACGCCGTTACCGCGTGTATGCGTATAAGTCCGGTATTTCTCCAGCGGGTCTAGGGTTTCACCGGAGTGGGGCTCCGGAGCATCCGGATCCTGTCACAAGCTAGGGTGTGCCATAACATGTTAGTATATGTGTATTGTGTGTTTTGGGTGGCAAATATTGCACTCCGGGGTGTGACCCGCTTTACCGGCATCCACTTCTCTCTACGGAGTTTACATGCGCTTATAGGCTGAAACTCCCTTATCGGACGAAACGTCGGGAATCTTCCGAAGAGTTGGGTTCTACCTTTGTGTTTTGTGTTCCTATGGCGTAACCAAACACATCCAAGAAACTAGTTCCACATTCATACCGCCAGTCGACGCCGTTACCGCGTGTATGCGTATAAGTCCGGTATTTCTCCAACGGGTCTAGGGTTTCACCGGAGGGGGGCTCCGGAGCGGCCGGATCCTGTCACGAGCTAGGGTGTGCCATACCATGTTAGTATATATGTGTTGTGTGTGTTTGGGTGGCAAAGATGGCACTCCGGGGTGTGACCCGCTTCACCGGCATCCACTTATCTCTACGGAGTTTACATGCGCTTATAGGCTGAAACTCCCTCATCGGACGAAACGTCGGCAATCTTCCGAAGAGTTGGGTTCTAACTTTGTTTTTTGTGTTCCTATGGACTACACAAACACATACAAGCAACTAGTTCCACATGGCTACCCTCATTCTACGCCGTTACCGCGTGTATGCGTATAAGTCCGGTATTTCTCCAACGGGTCTATGGTTTGACCGGAGGGGGGCTCTGGAGCGTCCGGATCCTGTCACAAGCTAGGGTGTGCCATAACATGTTAGTATATGTGTGTTGTGTGTTTTGGGTGGCAAAGATTGCACTCCGGGGTGTGACCCGCTTTACTGGCATCCACTTCTCTCTACGGAGTTTACATGCGCTTATAGGCTGAAACTCCCTTATCGGAGGAAACGTCGGGAATCTTCCGAAGAGTTGGGTTCTACCTTTGTGTTTTGTGTTCCTATGGCGTAACCAAACACATCCAAGCAACTAGTTCCACATTGATACCCCCATTCGACGCCGTTACCGCGTGTATGCGTATAAGTTCGGTATTTCTCCAACGGGTCTAGGGTTTCACCGGAGGGGGGCTCCGGAGCGGCCGGATCCTGTCACGAGCTAGGGTGTGCCATACCATGTTAGTATATATGTGTTGTGTGTTTTGGGTGGCAAAGATTGCACTCCGGGGTGTGACCCGCTTCACCGGCATCCACTTCTCTCTACGGAGTTTACATGCGCTTATAGGCTGAAACTCCCTTATCGGACGAAACGTCGGCAATCTTCCGAAGAGTTGGGTTCTAACTTTGTTTTTTGTGTTCCTATGGACTACACAAACACATACAAGCAACTAGTTCCACATGGCTACCCTCATTCTACGCCGTTACCGCGTGTATGCGTATAAGTCCGGTATTTCTCCAACGGGTCTAGGGTTTCACCGGAGGGGGGCTCTAGAGCGTCCGGATCCTGTCACAAGCTAGGGTGTGCCATAACATGTTAGTATATGTGTGTTTTGTGTTTTGGGTGGCAAAGATTGCACTCCGGGGTGTGACCCGCTTTACCGGCATCCACTTCTCTCTACGGAGTTTACATGCGCTTATAGGCTGAAACTCCCTTAGCGGACGAAACGTCGGGAATCTTCCGAAGAGTTGGGTTCTACCTTTGTGTTTTGTGTTCCTATGGCCTACCCAAACACATCAAAGCAACTAGTTCCACATTTCCACCCCCATTCGATGCCGTTACCGCGTGTATGCGTATAAGTCCGGTATTTCTCTAACGGGTTTAGGGTTTCACCGGAGGGGGGCTCCGGAGCGTCCGGATCCTGTCACAAGCTAGGGTGTGCCATACCATGTTAGTATCTGTGTGTTGTGTGTTTTGGGTGGCAAAGATTGCACTCCGGGGTGTGACCCGCTTCACCGGCATCCACTTCTCTCTACGGAGTTTACATGCGCTTATAGGCTGAAACTCCTTTATCGGACGTAACGTCGGCAATCTTCCAAAGAGTTGGGTTCTACATTTTTGTTTTGTGTTCCTATGGACTACAAAAACACATACAAGCAACTAGTTCCACATGGCTACCCTCATTCGACGCCGTTACCGCGTGTATGCGTATAAGTCCGGTATTTCTCCAACGGGTCTAGGGTTTCACCGGAGGGAGGCTCAGGAGCGTCCGGATCCTGTCACAAGCTAGGGTGTGCCATACCATGTTAGTATATGTGTGTTGTGTGTTTTGGGTGGAAAATATTGCACTCCGGGGTGTGACCCGCTTTACCGGCATCCACTTCTCTCTACGGAGTTTACATGCGCTTATAGGCTGAAACTCCCTTATCGGACGAAACGTCGGGAATCTTCCGAAGAGTTTGGTTCTACCTTTGTGTTTTGTGTTCCTATGGCGTAACGAAACAAATCCAAGCAACTAGTTCCACATTGATACTCCCATTCGACGCCGTTACCGCGTGTATGCGTATAAGTCTGGTATTTCTCCAACGGGTCTAGGGTTTCACCGGAGGGGGCTCCGGAGCGGCCGGATCCTGTCATGAGCTAGGGTGTGCCATACCATGTTAGTATATATGTGTTGTGTGTTTTGGGTGGCAAAGATTGCACTCCGGGGTGTGACCCGCTTCACCGGCATCCACTTCTCTCTACGGAATTTACATGCGTTTATAGGCTGAAACTCCCTTAGCGGACGAAACGTCGGGAATCTACCGAAGAGTTGGGTTCTACCTTTGTGTTTTGTGTTCCTATGGCCTACCCAAACACATCAAAGCAACTAGTTCCACATTTCTACCCCCATTCGACGCCGTTACCGCGTGTATGCGTATAAGTTCGGTATTTCTCCAACGGGTCTAGGGTTTCACCGGAGGGGGGCTCCGGAGCGGCCGGATCCTGTCACGAGCTAGGGTGTGCCATACCATGTTAGTATATATGTGTTGTGTGTTTTGGGTGGCAAAGATTGCACTCCGGGGTGTGACCCGCTTCACCGGCATCCACTTCTCTCTACGGAGTTTACATGCGCTTATAGGCTGAAACTCCCTTATCGGACGAAACGTCGGCAATCTTCCGAAGAGTTGGGTTCTAACTTTGTTTTTTGTGTTCCTATGGACTACACAAACACATACAAGCAACTAGTTCCACATGGCTACCCTCATTCTACGCCGTTACCGCGTGTATGCGTATAAGTCCGGTATTTCTCCAACGGGTCTAGGGTTTCACCGGAGGGGGGCTCTGGAGCGTCCGGATCCTGTCACAAGCTAGGGTGTGCCATAACATGTTAGTATATGTGTGTTTTGTGTTTTGGGTGGCAAAGATTGCACTCCGGGGTGTGACCCGCTTTACCGGCATCCACTTCTCTCTACGGAGTTTACATGCGCTTATAGGCTGAAACTCCCTTAGCGGACGAAACGTCGGGAATCTTCCGAAGAGTTGGGTTCTACCTTTGTGTTTTGTGTTCCTATGGCCTACCCAAACACATCAAAGCAACTAGTTCCACATTTCCACCCCCATTCGATGCCGTTACCGCGTGTATGCGTATAAGTCCGGTATTTCTCTAACGGGTTTAGGGTTTCACCGGAGGGGGGCTCCGGAGCGTCCGGATCCTGTCACAAGCTAGGGTGTGCCATACCATGTTAGTATCTGTGTGTTGTGTGTTTTGGGTGGCAAAGATTGCACTCCGGGGTGTGACCCGCTTCACCGGCATCCACTTCTCTCTACGGAGTTTACATGCGCTTATAGGCTGAAACTCCTTTATCGGACGTAACGTCGGCAATCTTCCAAAGAGTTGGGTTCTACATTTTTGTTTTGTGTTCCTATGGACTACAAAAACACATACAAGCAACTAGTTCCACATGGCTACCCTCATTCGACGCCGTTACCGCGTGTATGCGTATAAGTCCGGTATTTCTCCAACGGGTCTAGGGTTTCACCGGAGGGAGGCTCAGGAGCGTCCGGATCCTGTCACAAGCTAGGGTGTGCCATACCATGTTAGTATATGTGTGTTGTGTGTTTTGGGTGGAAAATATTGCACTCCGGGGTGTGACCCGCTTTACCGGCATCCACTTCTCTCTACGGAGTTTACATGCGCTTATAGGCTGAAACTCCCTTATCGGACGAAACGTCGGGAATCTTCCGAAGAGTTTGGTTCTACCTTTGTGTTTTGTGTTCCTATGGCGTAACGAAACAAATCCAAGCAACTAGTTCCACATTGATACTCCCATTCGACGCCGTTACCGCGTGTATGCGTATAAGTCTGGTATTTCTCCAACGGGTCTAGGGTTTCACCGGAGGGGGCTCCGGAGCGGCCGGATCCTGTCACGAGCTAGGGTGTGCCATACCATGTTAGTATATATGTGTTGTGTGTTTTGGGTGGCAAAGATTGCACTCCGGGGTGTGACCCGCTTCACCGGCATCCACTTCTCTCTACGGAGTTTACATGCGTTTATAGGCTGAAACTCCCTTAGCGGACGAAACGTCGGGAATCTTCCGAAGAGTTGGGTTCTACCTTTGTGTTTTGTGTTCCTATGGCCTACCCAAACACATCAAAGCAACTAGTTCCACATTTCTACCCCCATTCGACGCCGTTACCGCGTGTATGCGTATAAGTCCGGTATTTCTCCTACGGGTCTAGGGTTTCACCGGAGGGGGGCTCCGGAGCGTCCGGATCCTGTCACAAGCTAGGGTGTGCCATACCATGTTAGTATATGTGCGTTGTGTGTTTTGGGTGGCAAAGATTGCACTCCGGGGTGTGACCCGCTTCACCGGCATCCACTTCTCTCTACGGAGTTTACATGCGCTTATAGGCTGAAACTCCTTTATCGGACGAAATGTCGGCAATCTTCCGAAGAGTTGGGCTCTACCTCCGTGTTTTGTGTTCCTATGGCCTAACCAAACACATCCAAGAAACTAGTTCCACATTGCTACTCCCATTTGACGCCGTTACCGCGTGTATGCGTATAAGTCCGGTATTTCTCCAGCGGGTCTAGGGTTTCACCGGAGGGGGGCTCCGGAGCGTCCGGATCCTGTCACAAGCTAGGGTGTGCCATACCACGTTAGTATATATGTGTTCTCTGTTTTGGGTGGCAAAGATTGCACTCTGGGGTCTGACCCGCTTCACCGGCATCCACTTTTCTCTACGGAGTTTACATGCGTTTATAGGCTAAAACTCCCTTAGCGGACGAAACGTCGGGAATCTTCCGAAGAGTTGGGTTCTACCTTTGTGTTTTGTGTTCCTATGGCCTACCCAAACACATGAAAGCAACTAGTTCTACATTTCTACCCCTATTCGACGTCGTTACCCCGTGTATGCGTATAAGTCCGGTATTTCTCCAACGGGTCTAGGGTTTCACCGGAGGGGGGTTCCGGAGCGTCCGGATCCTGTCACAAGCTAGGATGTGCCATACCATGTTATTATATGCATTTTGTGTGTTTTGCGTGGCAAAGATTGCACTCCGGGGTGTGACCCGCTTCACCGGCATCCACTTCTCTCTATAGAGTTTACATGCGCTTATAGGCTGAAACTCCCTTATCGGACGAAACCGTCGGCAATCTTCCGAAGAGTTGGGTTCTACCTTTGTGTTTTTTGTTCCTATGGACTACACAAACACATACAAGCAACTAGTTCCACATGGCTACCCCTCATTCGACGCCGATACCGTGTGTATGCGTATAAGTCCGGTATTTCTCCAACGGGTCTAGGGTTTCACCGGATGGGGGCTCGGAGCGTCCGGATCCTGTCACAAGCTAGGGTGTGCCATAACATGTTAGTATATGTGTGTTGTGTGTTTTGGGTAGCAAAGATTGCACTCCGGGGTGTGACCCGCTTTACCGGCATCCACTTCTCTCTACGGAGTTTACATGCGCTTATAGGCTGAAACTCCCTTATCGGACGAAACGTCGTGAATCTTCCGAAGAGTTGGGTTCTACCTTTGTGTTTTGTTTTCCTATGGCGTAACCAAACACATCCAAGCAACTAGTTCCACATTCATACCCCATTCGACGCCGTTACCGCGTGTATGCGTATAAGTCCGGTATTTCTCCAACGGGTCTAGGGTTTCACCGGAGGGGGGCTCTGGAGCGTCCGGATCCTGTCACGAGCTAGGGTGTGCCATACCATGTTAGTATATATGTGTTGTGTGTGTTTGGGTGGAAAAGATTGCACTCCGGGGTGTGACCCGCTTCACCGGCATCCACTTCTCTCTACGGAGTTTACATGCGCTTATAGGCTGAAACTCCCTTATCGGACGAAACGTCGGCAATCTTCCGAAGAGTTGGGTTCTAACTTTGTGTTTTGTGTTCCTATGGACTACACAAACACATACAAGCAACTAGTTCCACATGGCTACCCTCATTCTACGCCGTTACCGCGTGTATGCGTATAAGTCCGATATTTCTCCAACGGGTCTAGGGTTTCACCGGAGGGGGCCTCCGGAGCGTCCGGATCCTGTCACAAGCTAGGGTGTGCCATAACATGTTAGTATATGTGTGTTGTGTGTTTTGGGTGGCAAAGATTGCACTCCGGGGTGTGACCCGCTTTACAGGCATCCACTTCTCTCTACGGAGTTTACATGCGCTTATAGGCTGAAACTCCCATATCGGACGAAACATCGGGAATCTTCCGAAGAGTTGGGTTCTACCTTTGTGTTTTGTGTTCCTATGGCCTAACCAAACACATCCAAGCAACTAGTTCCACATTGATACCCCCATTCGATGCCGTTACCGCGTGTATGCGTATAAGTCCGGTATTTCTTCAACGGGTCTAGGGTTTCACCGGAGGGGGGCTACGGAGCGTCCGGATCCTGTCACGAGCTAGGGTGTGCCATACCATGTTAGTATATATGTGTTGTGTGTTTTGGGTGGCAAATATTGCACTCCGGGGTGTGACCCGCTTCACCGGCATCCACTTCTCTCTACGGAGTTTACATGCGTTTATAGACTGAAACTCCCTTAGCGGACGAAACGTCGGGAATCTTCCGAAGAGTTGGGTTCTACCTTTGTGTTTTGTGTTCCTATGGCCCACCCAAACACATCAAAGCAACTAGTTCCACATTTCCACCCCCATTCGATGCCGTTACCGCGTGTATGCGTATAAGTCCGGTATTTCTCCAAAGGGTCTAGGGTTTCACCGGAGGGGGGCTCCGGAGCGTCCGGATCCTGTCACAAGCTAGGGTGTGCCATACCATGTTAGTATATGTGTGTTGTGTGTTTTGGGTGGCAAATATTGCACTCCGGGGTGTGACCTGCTTCACCGGCATCCACTTCTCTCTACGGAGTTTACATGCGCTTATAGGCTGAAACTCCTTTATCGGACGTAACGTCGGCAATCTTCCGAAGAGTTGGGTTCTACCTTTTTGTTTTGTGTTCCTATGCACTACACAAACACATACAAGCAAATAGTTCCACATGGCTACCCTCATTCGACGCCGTTACCGCGTGTATGCGTATAAGTCCGGTATTTCTCCAACGGGTCTAGGGTTTCACCGGAGGGGGGCTCCGGAGCGTCCGGATCCTGTCACAAGCTAGGGTGTGCCATACCATGTTAGTATATGTGTGTTGTGTGTTTTGGGTGGCAAAGATTGCACTCCGGGGTGTGACCCGCTTCACCGGCATCCACTTCTCTCTACGGAGATTACATGCGCTTATAGGCTGAAACTCCTTTATCGGACGTAACGTCGGCAATCTTCCGAAGAGTTGGGTTCTACCTTTTTGTTTTGTGTTCCTATGCACTACACAAACACATACAAGCAACTAGTTCCACATGGCTACCCTCATTCGACGCCGTTACCGCGTGTATGCGTGTAAGTCCGGTATTTCTCCAACGGGTCTAGGGTTTCACCGGAGGGGGGCTCCGGAGCGTCCGGATCCTGTCACAAGCTAGGGTGCGCCATAACATGTTAGTATATGTGTGTTGTGTGTTTTGGGTGGCAAAGATTGCACTCCGGGGTGTGACCCGCTTTACCGGCATCCACTTCTCTCTACGGAGTTTACATGCGCTTATAGGCTGAAACTCCCTTATCGGACGAAACGTCGGCAATCTTCGAAGAGTTGGGCTCTACCTTTGTGTTTTGTGTTCCTATGGCCTAACCAAACAAATCCAAGCAACTAGTTCCACATTGCTACTCCCATTTGACGCCGTTACCGCGTGTATGCGTATAAGTCCGGTATTTCTCCAGCGGGTCTAGGGTTTCACCGGAGTGGGGCTCCGGAGCATCCGGATCCTGTCACAAGCTAGGGTGTGCCATAACATGTTAGTATATGTGTATTGTGTGTTTTGGGTGGCAAATATTGCACTCCGGGGTGTGACCCGCTTTACCGGCATCCACTTCTCTCTACGGAGTTTACATGCGCTTATAGGCTGAAACTCCCTTATCGGACGAAACGTCGGGAATCTTCCGAAGAGTTGGGTTCTACCTTTGTGTTTTGTGTTCCTATGGCGTAACCAAACACATCCAAGAAACTAGTTCCACATTCATACCGCCAGTCGACGCCGTTACCGCGTGTATGCGTATAAGTCCGGTATTTCTCCAACGGGTCTAGGGTTTCACCGGAGGGGGGCTCCGGAGCGGCCGGATCCTGTCACGAGCTAGGGTGTGCCATACCATGTTAGTATATATGTGTTGTGTGTGTTTGGGTGGCAAAGATGGCACTCCGGGGTGTGACCCGCTTCACCGGCATCCACTTATCTCTACGGAGTTTACATGCGCTTATAGGCTGAAACTCCCTCATCGGACGAAACGTCGGCAATCTTCCGAAGAGTTGGGTTCTAACTTTGTTTTTTGTGTTCCTATGGACTACACAAACACATACAAGCAACTAGTTCCACATGGCTACCCTCATTCTACGCCGTTACCGCGTGTATGCGTATAAGTCCGGTATTTCTCCAACGGGTCTATGGTTTGACCGGAGGGGGGCTCTGGAGCGTCCGGATCCTGTCACAAGCTAGGGTGTGCCATAACATGTTAGTATATGTGTGTTGTGTGTTTTGGGTGGCAAAGATTGCACTCCGGGGTGTGACCCGCTTTACTGGCATCCACTTCTCTCTACGGAGTTTACATGCGCTTATAGGCTGAAACTCCCTTATCGGAGGAAACGTCGGGAATCTTCCGAAGAGTTGGGTTCTACCTTTGTGTTTTGTGTTCCTATGGCGTAACCAAACACATCCAAGCAACTAGTTCCACATTGATACCCCCATTCGACGCCGTTACCGCGTGTATGCGTATAAGTCCGGTATTTCTCCAACGGGTCTAGGGTTTCACCGGAGGGGGGCTCCGGAGCGTCCGGATGCTGTCACGAGCTAGAGTGTGCCATACCATGTTAGTATATATGTGTTGTCTGTTTTGGGTGGCAAAGATTGCACTCCGGGGTGTGACCCGCTTCACCGGCATCCACTTTTCTCTACGGAGTTTACATGCGTTTATAGGCTAAAACTCCCTTAGCGGACGAAACGTCGGGAATCTTTCGAAGAGTTGGGTTCTACCTTTTTTTTTGTGTTCCTATGGCCTACCCAAACACATGAAAGCAACTAGTTCTACATTTATACCCCCATTCGATGTCGTTACCCCGTGTATGCGTATAAGTCCGGTATTTCTCCAACGGGTCTAGGGTTTCACCGGAGGGGGGCTCCGGAGCGTCCGGATCCTATCACAAGCTAGGGTGTGCCATACCATGGGATAATCACGGCAGATGTTACCGGGGGTAACTGATCTTGGGGCAAGTCGACACAGGTATTCGGGAGAGGGTTTAGCTCGAAGGAAGACATGGCGGAAAGCAATCTAAGAACCGGAAAATAACTCGCCGGATCTCAATATGAATTATGCTGGATACTCGATAACAGGTGTTACAACTATGACTTGAATCTCTCTCAGGCTGAGCCCAGGGGTCGGTTTATATAGCACCCATACCCCCCTTGGCTTGCCCTACAAGGCACATCCTGAGCCCTACTCGAACTCTGCATACAAACTCTAACTTTCCTTACCGTAACCCACAATCCGGGTTACAAACATTACAAGCTTTGGGCCTTCCAGAAGTTTCTTTGTCCTTAGCCGGATCCGGTCCAGCCGCCGTTTTGGGCCGAATCACACCTTTGAATTGGTATACCGGGTTACTATCCCCTCATCAGTAGTCCCCAGAATAGCTGGGGCTTCCAAGATTTACTCTTCGAAGCGCTGGCTATTCCCTGCAGAAATGTTAGACACAAACACATGAAGGTCAAGACACAATACGTTGACGAATGGCTGAGATTGGTACCAAGGGGGTCAGGTAATAACCCGGCTCTCCCTTAAAGGTTCTCCCTTAATCTTCCAGATTTGAGTCTTAATAGGAAACTCCATAATTTCACATCTTTCTTGATAATTATCGCTGATACCAGGAAGGAGATTTCCCCTTCCTTTCTCTCTGGATCATATCTGACTACACATAAAGCGTGTTTTTTCAAATTTCAAAATAGCCAACTATTACTCCGCACCTCCCGGGGTTCGCCCGTTAGGATAAGCTTTTCCACCCGGGCTATTATAAATAGACCCCAAGGAGCAAACTCAACCCTAACGGCTCATTTCCCCCACTCCTCTTCTTCTCAAGCTCGAGTTCGCGGAGTGCCACCACGGAAGCCCTACGCACATCGCCGAAGCCCATCCGCCGTCGCTTGCGCTCCGCCACCACGCGACTCACTCCAGCTCCCAAATCCGCCGCCAAGCCCCCGATTTGCCGGCCAACAATCGCGAAAGGACATCAATCTTGCGCCATCTGTCTCCGCAAGTCCCTACTTCAACCTCCCTCGGTAAGTTCCTCCTATCCTCCAGCCCATCCTTGCAATTTCTCAGCTTTTCCTTAGATTAGATCTGAATCAAGCTGTCCGCAATTTCTCGGGCCCTGCCGATTTAACTCACTAGCGCTTACCATAACCATTCCCCTAGATAGGATACATTGCTTATATTACTCCCCTAACGTCAGTACGCATTAACTTGGTCACAAATCTAGAAATAGGGTCCCCAATCTGGGCTCGGGCCGTCTAAAATTTCCGCCTTTGCTCTTATCCCTCCGAAAATCTCACTTCTCCGGCTCACTTGCTGATGGTAGGCATATGGGTATCCTTCTAACTTCCCCAAACACTTACCTTATGGAAAACCCTACAGGTTTTGTGATGATATACAATACCCGGACAAATCGTACTTGACCCAGCAAGGCAATACCCGGATCGTGTTTAAATAGTCCGTAATTGCTCATCTGCTAACTTCCAAGTTTTCGTTTCTTACGTCCTTCCCTTTGATGTTTCACCAGGTCAATCCCATGGCACCCAAGAGGCAAGGGAAACAGCCGGCTAAGGCTAAATCCACGAACTCCATATCAGCCAATTGGGGGAAGTCCTCCGTTACCAAGGCTAAACTGGAGGAGTTGGTCGAGCTTGGAATTCTTCCTCCGCAGGAATCTATCCGTTGGAGAGTACCAGGCAACGAAACCCGGCCTTCTCCAGCAACGGACGAGGTAATATGTTTCGTCGAACATGTGACCCGGGGCTTCAGGCCTCCGGGTCACCCTTTCTTTCGTGACGTCCTAGATCACTACAACCTCCGTATTTTCGACATAGGCCCAAACTCCGTTCTAAACATCTCCCACTTTATCGTTCTTTCCGAGTCTTACTTGTGCACTCCGCCAAGTTTGGCTCTCTTCGTTGAACTCTTTCAGTGCAAGCCGTGCCGCGAAAGCGGCGACGGCGCACTTCTTACTTGCGGCGGGGTTTCTATCCAGCGCCGCAAGAACTCCTTGATGCCTCCTATCACTCTCAATTCTCATGTAAAGCACTGGCAGCTCTCGTACTTCTACTGCCAGGATACCTCCCCTCCCGGCGAAAAGAAGTTGCCGGGTTACTCGGAGGGTCAGCTTGACATTTCCGAGACTTTCAATGCCTTCGCCCCTGACTCGGACAGGGAGGCTATCTTGCCTTTGCTGGCTAAGATCTCTATCTTATCGGCTCGAGGCCTCGTCGGGCTAAACCTGGTGAAGACCTGGGTCAACTTCCGCATCCAGCCAAACTCCATTCGTGAGAAGCTGATGTGTGAATATTCGGGTCAAACCACGGACCCGATCCGATACTCTACCAGCACCTTCGCCCCTAATGACACGAACAAAACGATCAAGGGTTTTTTAACAGAGAAGCTCGAGGTAATCCGGAACATAGCCGGGTTAGAACCTTTTACACTCGAGAACCCCGCCCCCGCGGTAAGCTTTCTACCTCTTGATTTTGGATTTTAACAAGCTTACCTTTACCCGCTTTTCTTGACTCAATATTAACCATTGCCCTGGCATTTTCACCTCAGGCCGATAATGACTTTTGGACGGTCAACACTCCTCTTAGTTCCGAAGACGCGGAGGAGGAAGACGATGCCGCTAACTCGGATGAAGGTGCATACTCAATCCCCTCGCACGCATTATATCCTGCCTCCTCTTTTTTCCTTATGCTATAACTTTGATATCTTTCAGAACGAGAGGATCAAGACGAAGAAGAAGAAGAAACAGACGGCAGGGCGGAGTCCACCAGCGAAGAGGACGAGCCGGAGCCGGCCACCAAAGCCGGATCAAAAAGGAAATCCCAAAGAATCGCCCTCCAGGTTTTCATTTCATTTCCTTGCCCTTTAATTTTTGCTCTCATAACGTCACTCCGGGGCTAACCTCATCTTCATCCCTTTTGATCATAAATGAAGGAGCCGCCCGCGACTAGGCGCCGAGTAACCCGGAGGCATCCGGGCGACGAGGCCCTTAACCCGGACACTTTGTCGCCCCCGGCTCGACGCTCTGGTATTTATCGTACATAGAAACTCTTTCCGGACATTCCTTTGCGACGTAATCCCAGACCTTGCTTGCCATTTTTCAGTCTCTTCCGGGTCTAGCAGCGACTTCCCTTCGGACTTCCCGGTGAACACCGGGTAAACTCCTTTCCTTGACGTTATACCGAACTTTTATCACCTTTTTCATAACCAAAGATTAACTGCACCCTTGTACCTTCTAGAGAGCCACGGTTGTTATTAGCGACGAAGAGGGCACGGAGGCTGAGGTCCGAGTCGAGAATGAGCCGGCTGATGGCGCATTCACCGCAACTGGCGACGAGCAAGCGTCGCCACCGGAGCTGGCTAGGCATGATGCCGGGTATCCAATCGCTTCGCACGCAGGCGAGAAGGAGAAGGGAGCAGCTTCGAGCGCGGGAGGGGGACCAGACTCCGACATTCGGATGACCCGGGTGCCACCTCCTGTTACAAGAAAAGCTCCTTTTCCCACTTTCCAGGTACCCGAGTCATCTAACTCGGATAACGCTGATTTTAACCAGCTGATGAGCGCTCTTCTCGCCATGAAAGCTTCAGAAGGAAATATCCTAGAGCGTATGGCTGCAGCACATCAGGTAATCTTACTTGATACTTCTTACTATACATCCAGTCCCCAAGTTCCGAGCATAATTTTCTGTAATTATTCTCAGTACTTCGCATAATAATTTTCTGTAATTATTTTCTCAGAAGGAAATATTCTCGTGATATCCGGCTTACAGTTGCACTCATTCTTTGCAGGCGGAGATAACTCAGTCGGATGAAACATTACTTAAAACTGAGCAGCTCCTGCTTGCGGAAACAAAACGTAGGGAAACCCTTGAAGCGGAGATAAAGACTTTGAAAAAAGATGTCTCCAAATACAAGAACAAATACAATGCTGCCCAATCCTCGCTGAAGAACCTGTCGACTCAAATTACGGACACTTACCGTATCTTGCTAAGTAAGTTTGTTATTTGCAATTAACTTGCGTATCTCTATCTTGCCGTTGTAATAATCAAGATTACTGATATGCTTTTGTGTGTTTCGATTGCAGGTGCTAACCTTGCTGCTCCGGAGGAGAGCACCGTTACTCAGGCTAAAACTCTGAAGACTGTGCTCCGGACATTTTTTGCCGGCACGAAACTTTTGCTGGATGCTATAAAGTGGCCTTCGGAGGTATACCCGGGCGAAGAAAATCTCATGCAGGCCTTGTCCACAGCGCCTGGATGGATTGAAATATTGAAGCGTTCGTCTTGCCGGATTGGGATGACCCGGGCTTTGACGCTGGCGAAGGCTTATTTTCCTAAGCTTGACCCGGCCAAGGTAGTATCCGGGTTCCCAGAATTCAAGGCTGACGGGTCTAAGTTTAAACCCCAGGACTTCAAAGCTATACAATCTTCGGTACGTCACTCGGCCACAACTTTGGCAGATAAAATGGATCTAAACACAATTATGAACTCATATGACTCTGAGGGCAAGGTTATTCTGGTGGAGGCACCCCCTCCTTTTGATATGCTGGAAAAGTGGTCGACTGACCTGGCCAGGAGGAAAGAAGAGGCTGCGAAGAGAGAAACCGAACTAGGCGTAAAGCCGTCTACCTCAACACCAGCCGTTCCTCCTCCTGTCCGTCCTGACGTGAAGAGTCCGGGTGAAACTGCTGGCAAAGCCAAGGAGCAAGTCCAAGACGAAGACCCGGAGGACCACTCCCAGGATGCCGAGTAGGATGATACCTAGTGCTTTGCGTTTCTCGAGACTGATATGATTTTTAGCGGTGCGCCTGTGCAACATTGATACTGATATTATGACTTTGCGCTTGTTAATTTATGATAGCTCTTTGCCTCTCCCGGCTTTTGATAATCTCGATCCTTGTGTTACATGTAAGCTTATTCTCGATACTTTGAACTCTTGCTTTTGATTCCCTTTTGAGACTCGGCTAACCGAGTATCGTAGGTTTTGATAGACGGACTTTTCTTTAAGTCCCCAAGACTCGGAAACTAAGGTTTACGAGCTTTAGTAGTTAAGCAGTTTGTTTCTGTCTCGAAGTCCCCAGTCCCCATGACCCAAAGTACGAGCTAAGGGGGCGTGGCCTTTCTCAGATGACAAACTGCTCTTTACCAAGCTGAAGACCAATAGCTATTCACATAAATACTGAAGTCATGCTTAATACTTGTCGAGTTTCCGGCTATTTGAGCCTTATACTCTGCATGGACTTGTGGTTTAGATGACCCTTTTGATTATCTTGTACTGTAAGCCGGCTTTCGCGTGGATACCATGCTGTTACATCTATACGAAAAACAGGGTCAAGCAAGTCCCATTGGGCTGCAAAGTTTGATTGTAATCGTAAGTGAACAGATCATGCCACTTTAGCGCGAGTCACATCGAGCTTAAGTAAGAATAATCAAGAAATTTGGCTCCTTTGTCCGGTTATAAGATTGCAGCCGTACCCGTTTTTTCGAGTAATCAGCCCTCATAACTCATAGGCATCAAGGCCGGGTCTCCGGGTTTGTGATTACTTATTTAAGCACACCAATCCCCGAAGACCTATATGCACGTGACGTATTTCGATGATATTGATGTATTGATAATAACAAGCATTACTTACTTGTAACTGAAGCAAAGACCATGATAAGACTCGAGACCATCTTCTTTTATTGATAAAAATTTCTTTTTTGAATCAGCAGGCCGCCTCATTAAAAACCTTCCAGTCCCCTTAGGTACCCTGGGTAGGAAAAGAGTGCGTATGAAACCTGCCGTCCATTACACTGCTTTAGTTATTCTCGAGAATCGGCTTCGCGTTGGTACGGCCGATGCACATTCTCCATTTGCTAGGCCCTTTCATAATGAGTACCGGATTTGCTAGCCAATCCGGGTATATCGTCCTTGGAGCGTGATCAGCTGCGGATGGCGGTACGTCTTCTTCTTCCCTGCTAGGAGTTTTGAAAGGATCGCTCCTGATGAAGCCTACCATCTTAGGGTTTTGTTCTGCCCTAACTTTTGCTTTGTCCCCCTCAGGAGTTGGCTTTTTTGACGTTGTCCTCTCTTCTAGGTCCACCTGAGAACGGTAATGTTTGAGCTCTTCCTTCCTGCAGGCTTGCTCGGCCATTGCCGCATCTCCCTCATCACATTCAGCTGCTATATCTCGATTTCCGTGTATTGTAATGGTCTTCTTAGGACCCGGGATTTTCAGCTGTAGGTACACATAACACGGTCTTGCCATGAACTTGGCATAAGCCGGCCTTCCAAACAATGCATGATAAGGACTACGCAACTTTACTACCTCAAAGGTAAGCCACTCGACTCAGTAATTGTCCTTTGACTCTCCAAAAGCTACTTCCAGTGCCACCTTTCCTTCGGGGCATGCCGAATGACCCGGCACTATCCCGTGAAAAACTGTTGTACTCTTTTGCAGCTGCGATTCCTTTAAGCCCATACGCAGAAAAGTTTCCCAGTACAGGATGTTGATACTACTTCCTCCATCCATCAAGACTTTTTTCAGCTCGTAGCCGTTGACCTGTGGTGCCACTACCAAAGCTAAGACTCCCGGGTGATCAACTCTGTCCGGGTGATCCTTCCTGCTCCATGTTACCTCTTGTTCTGACCACCTAAAATATCTTGGAACAGCGGAAGAGACCGAATTAACTGCTTGTTTCAGTATCTTCTTATCCTTGTTAGAGCCTCCCGTAGTGTGCACATGATATTGACCCAGCTGTTTGGGGTTAGCTTGAAAACATGCGCTTATAGGCTGAAACTCCCTTATCGGACGAAACGTCGGGAATCTTCCGAAGAGTTGGGTTCTACCTTTGTGTTTTGTGTACCTATGGCGTAACCAAACACATCCAAGCAACTAGTTCCACATTGATACCCCCATTCGACGCCGTTACCGCGTGTATGCATATAAGTCTGGTATTTCTCCAACGGGTCTAGGGTTTCACCGGAGGGGGCTCCGGAGCGGCCGGATCCTGTCACGAGCTAGGGTGTTCCATACCATGTTAGTATATATGTGTTGTGTGTTTTGGGTGGCAAAGATTGCACTCCGGGGTGTGACCCGCTTCACCGGCATCCACTTCTCTCTACGGAGTTTACATGCGTTTATAGGCTGAAACTCCCTTAGCGGACGAAACGTCGGGAATCTTCCGAAGAGTTGGGTTCTACCTTTGTGTTTTGTGTTCCTATGGCCTACCCAAACACATCAAAGCAACTAGTTCCACATTTATACCCCCATTCGACGCCGTTACCGCGTGTATGCGTATAAGTCCGGTATTTCTCCTACGGGTCTAGGGTTTCACCGGAGGGGGGCTCCGGAGCGTCCGGATCCTGTCACAAGCTAGGGTGTGCCATACCATGTTAGTATATGTGTGTTGTGTGTTTTGGGTGGCAAAGATTGCACTCCGGGGTGTGACCCGCTTCACCGGCATCCACTTCTCTCTACGGAGTTTACATGCGCTTATAGGCTGAAACTTCTTTATCGGACGAAACGTCGGCAATCTTCCGAAGAGTTGGGCTCTACCTCTGTGTTTTGTGTTCCTATGGCCTAACCAAACACATCCAAGAAAACTAGTTCCACATTGCTACTCCCATTTGACGCCGTTACCGCGTGTATGCGTATAAGTCCGGTATTTCTCCAGCGGGTCTAGGGTTTCACCGGAGGGGGGCTCCGGAGCGTCCGGATCCTGTCACAAGCTAGGGTGTGCCATACCACGTTAGTATATATGTGTTGTCTGTTTTGGGTGGCAAAGATTGCACTCTGGGGTCTGACCCGCTTCACCGGCATCCACTTTTCTCTACGGAGTTTACATGCGTTTATAGGCTAAAACTCCCTTAGCGGACGAAACGTCGGGAATCTTCCGAAGAGTTGGGTTCTACCTTTGTGTTTTGTGTTCCTATGGCCTACCCAAACACATGAAAGCAACTAGTTCTACATTTCTACCCCTATTCGACGTCGTTACCCCGTGTATGCGTATAAGTCCGGTATTTCTCCAACGGGTCTAGGGTTTCACCGGAGGGGGGCTACGGAGCGTCCGGATCCTGTCACAAGCTAGGATGTGCCATACCATGTTATTATATGTATGTTGTGTGTTTTGCGTGGCAAAGATTGCACTCCGGGGTGTGAAACGCTTCACCGGCATCCACTTCTCTCTATAGAGTTTACATGCGCTTATAGGCTGAAACTCCCTTATCGGACGAAACGTCGGCAATCTTCCGAAGAGTTGGGTTCTACCTTTGTGTTTTTTGTTCCTATGGACTACACAAACACATACAAGCAACTAGTTCCACATGGATACCCTCATTCAAAGCCGTTACCGCGTGTATGCGTATAAGTCCGGTATTTCTCCAACGGGTCTACGGTTTCACCGGATGGGGGCTCCGGAGCGCCCGGATCCTGTCACAAGCTAGGGTGTGCCATAACATGTTAGTATATGTGTGTTGTGTGTTTTGGGTAGCAAAGATTGCACTCCGGGGTGTGACCCGCTTTACCGGCATCCACTTCTCTCTACGGAGTTTACATGCGCTTATAGGCTGAAACTCCCTTATCGGACGAAACGTCGGGAATCTTCCGAAGAGTTGGGTTCTACCTTTGTGTTTTGTGTTCCTATGGCGTAACCAAACACATCCAAGCAACTAGTTCCACATTCATACCCCCATTCGACGCCGTTACCGCGTGTATGCATATAAGTCCGCTATTTCTCCAACGGGTCTAGGGTTTCACCGGAGGGGGGCTCCGGAGCGGCCGGATCCTGTCACGAGCTAGGGTGTGCCATACCATGTTAGTATATGTGTGTTGTGTGTTTTGGGTGGCAAAGATTGCACTCCGGGGTGTGACCCGCTTTACCGGCATCCACTTCTCTCTACGGAGTTTACATGCGTTTATAGACTGAAACTCCCTTAGCGGACGAAACGTCGGGAATCTTCCAAAGAGTTGGGTTCTACCTTTGTGTTTTGTGTTCCTATGGCCTACCCAAACACATCAAAGCAACTAGTTCCACATTTCTACCCCCATTCGACCCCGTTACCGCGTGTATGCGTATAAGTCCGGTATTTCTCCTACGGGTCTAGGGTTTCACCGGAGGGGGGCTCCGGAGCGTCCGGATCCTGTCACAAGCTAGGGTGTGCCATACCATGTTAGTATATGTGTGTTGTGTGTTTTGGGTGGAAAAGATTGCACTCCGGGGTGTGACCCGCTTCACCGGCATCCACTTCTCTCTACGGAGTTTACATGCGCTTATAGGCTGAAACTCCCTTATCGGACGAAACGTCGGCAATCTTCCGAAGAGTTGGGTTCTAAATTTGTGTTTTGTGTTCCTATGGACTACACAAACACATACAAGCAACTAGTTCCACATGGCTACCCTCATTCTACGCCGTTACCGCGTGTATGCGTATAAGTCCGGTATTTCTCCAACGGGTCTAGGGTTTCACCGGAGGGGGGCTCCGGAGCGTCCGGATCCTGTCACAAGCTAGGGTGTGCCATAACATGTTAGTATATGTGTGTTGTGTGTTTTGGGTGGCAAAGATTGCACTCCGGGGTGTGACCCGCTTTACCGGCATCCACTTCTCTCTACGGAGTTTACATGCGCTTATAGGCTGAAACTCCCTTATCGGACGAAACATCGGGAATCTTCCGAAGAGTTGGGTTCTACCTTTGTGTTTTGTGTTCCTATGGCGTAACCAAACACATCCAAGCAACTAGTTCCACATTGATACCCCCATTCGACGCCGTTACCGCGTGTATGCGTATAAGTCCGGTATTTCTCCAACGGGTCTAGGGTTTCACCGGAGGGGGGCTCCGGAGCGTCCGGATCCTGTCACGAGCTAGGGTGTGCCATACCATGTTAGCATATATGTGTTGTGTGTTTTGGGTGGCAAATATTTCACTCCGGGGTGTGACCCGCTTCACCGGCATCCACTTCCCTCTACGGAATTTACATGCGTTTATAGGCTGAAACTCCCTTAGCGGACGAAACGTCGGGAATCTTCCGAAGAGTTGGGTTCTACCTTTGTGTTTTGTGTTCCTATGGCCTACCCAAACACATAAAAGCAACTAGTTCCACATTGCTACCCCCATTCGACGCCGTTACCGCGTGTATGCGTATAAGTCCGGTATTTCTCCTACGGGTCTAGGGTTTCACCGGAGGGGGGCTCCGGAGCGTCCGGATCCTGTCACAAGCTAGGGTGTGCCATACCATGTTAGTATATGTGTGTTGTGTGTTTTGGGTGGAAAAGATTGCACTCCGGGGTGTGACCCGCTTCACCGGCATCCACTTCTCTCTACGGAGTTTACATGCGCTTATAGGCTGAAACTCCCTTATCGGACGAAACGTCGGCAATCTTCCGAAGAGTTGGGTTCTAACTTTGTGTTTTGTGTTCCTATGGACTACACAAACACATACAAGAAACTAGTTCCACATGGCTACCCTCATTCTACGCCGTTACCGCGTGTATGCGTATAAGTCCGGTATTTCTCCAACGGGTCTAGGGTTTGACCGGAGGGGTGCTCCGGAGCGTCCGGATCCTGTCACAAGCTAGGGTGTGCCATAACATGTTAGTATATGTGTGTTGTGTGTTTTGGGTGGCAAAGATTGCACTCCGGCGTGTGACCCGCTTTACCGGCATCCACTTCTCTCTACGGAGTTTACATGCGCTTATAGGCTGAAACTCCCTTATCAGACGAAACGTCGGGAATCTTCCGAAGAGTTGGGTTCTACCTTTGTGTTTTGTGTTCCTATGGCCTAACCAAAAACATCCAAGCAACTAGTTCCACATTGATACCCCCATTCGACGCCGTTACCGCGTGTATGCGTATAAGTCCGGTATTTCTCCAACGGGTCTAGGGTTTCACCGGAGGGGGGCTCCGGAGCGTCCGGATCCTGTCACGAGCTAGGGTGTGCCATACCATGTTAGTATATATGTGTTGTCTGTTTTGGGTGGCAAAGATTGCACTTTGGGGTGTGACCCGCTTCACCGGCATCCACTTCTCTCTACGGAGTTTACATGCGTTTATAGGCTAAAACTCCCTTAGCGGACGATACGTCGGGAAACTTCCGAAGAGTTGGGTTCTACCTTTGTGTTTTGTGTTCCTATGGCCTACCCAAACACATGAAAGCAACTAGTTCCACATGGCTACCCTCATTCTACGCCGTTACCGCGTGTATGCGTATAAGTCCGGTATTTCTCCAACGGGTCTAGGGTTTCACCGGAGGGGGGCTCTAGAGCGTCCGGATCCTGTCACAAGCTAGGGTGTGCCATAACATGTTAGTATATGTGTGTTGTGTGTTTTGGGTGGCAAAGATTGCACTCCGGGGTGTGACCCGCTTTACCGGCATCCACTTCTCTCTACGGAGTTTACATGCGCTTATAGGCTGAAACTCCCTTAGCGGACGAAACGTCGGGAATCTTCCGAAGAGTTGGGTTCTACCTTTGTGTTTTGTGTTCCTATGGCCTACCCAAACACATCAAAGCAACTAGTTCCACATTTCTACCCCCATTCGACGCCGTTACCGCGTGTATGCGTATAAGTCCGGTATTTCTCCAACGGGTCTAGGGTTTCACCGGAGGGGGGCTCCGGAGCGTCCGGATCCTGTCACAAGCTAGGGTGTGCCCTACCATGTTAGTATATGTGTGTGGTGTGTTTTGGGTGGCAAAGATTGCACTCCGGGGTGTGACCCGCTTCACCGGCATCCACTTCTCTCTACGGAGTTTACATGCGCTTATAGGCTGAAACTCCCTTATCGGACGAAACGTCGGCAATCTTCCGAAGAGTTGGGTTCTAACTTTGTTTTTTGTGTTCCTATGGACTACACAAACACATACAAGCAACTAGTTCCACATGGCTACCCTCATTCTACGCCGTTACCGCGTGTATGCGTATAAGTCCGGTATTTCTCCAACGGGTCTAGGGTTTCACCGGAGGGGGGCTCCGGAGCGTCCGGATCCTGTCACAAGCTAGGGTGTGCCATAACATGTTAGTATATGTGTGTTGTGTGTTTTGGGTGGCAAAGATTGCACTCCGGGGTGTGACCCGCTTTACCGGCATCCACTTCTCTCTACGGAGTTTACATGCGCTTATAGGCTGAAACTCCCTTATCGGACGAAACGTCGGGAATCTTCCGAAGAGTTGGGTTCTACCTTTGTGTTTTGTGTTCCTATGGCATAACCAAACACATCGAAGCAACTAGTTCCACATTGATACCCCCATTCCACATCATTACCGCGTGTATGCGTATAAGTCCGGTATTTCTTCAACGGGTCTAGGGTTTCACCGGAGGGGGGCTACGGAGCGTCCGGATCCTGTCACGAGCTAGGGTGTGCCATACCATGTTAGTATATATGTGTTGTGTGTTTTGGGTGGCAAAGATTGCACTCCGGGGTGTGACCCGCTTCACCGGCATCCACTTCTATCTACGGAGTTTACATGCGTTTATAGGCTGAAACTCCCTTAGCGGACGAAACATCGGGAATCTTCCGAAGAGTTGGGTTCTACCTTTGTGTTTTGTGTTCCTATGGCCTACCCAAACACATCAAAGCAACTAGTTCCACATTTCCACCCCCATTCGATGCCGTTACCGCGTGTATGCGTATAAGTCCGGTATTTCTCCAACGGGTCTAGGGTTTCACCGGAGGGGGGCTCCGGAGCGTCCGGATCCTGTCACAAGCTAGGGTGTGCCATACCATGTTAGTATATGTGTGTTGTGTGTTTTGGGTGGCAAATATTGCACTCCGGGGTGTGACCCGCTTCACCGGCATCCACTTCTCTCTACGGAGTTTACATGCGCTTATAGGCTGAAACTCCTTTATCGGACGTAACGTCGACAATCTTCCGAAGAGTTGGGTTCTACCTTTTTGTTTTGTGTTCCTATGGACTACAAAAACACATACAAGCAACTAGTTCCACATGGCTACCCTCATTCGACGCCGTTACCGCGTGTATGCGTATAAGTCCGGTATTTCTCCAACGGGTCTAGGGTTTCACCGGAGGGGGGCTCAGGAGCGTCCGGATCCTGTCACAAGCTAGGGTGTGCCATACCATGTTAGTATATGTGTGTTGTGTGTTTTGGGTGGCAAATATTGCACTCCGGGGTGTGACCCGCTTTACCGGCATCCACTTCTCTCTACGGAGTTTACATGCGCTTATAGGCTGAAACTCCCTTATCGGACGAAACGTCGGGAATCTTCCGAAGAGTTGGGTTCTACCTTTGTGTTTTGTGTTCCTATGGCGTAACCAAACACATCCAAGCAACTAGTTCCACATTGATACCCCCATTCGACGCCGTTACCGCGTGTATGCGTATAAGTCCGGTATTTCTCCAACGGGTCTAGGGTTTCACCGGAGGGGGGCTCCGGAGCGGCCGGATCCTGTCACGAGCTAGGGTGTGCCATACCATGTTAGTATATATGTGTTGTGTGTTTTGGGTGGCAAAGATTGCACTCCGGGGTGTGACCCGCTTCACCGGCATCCACTTCTCTCTACGGAGTTTACATGCGCTTATAGGCTGAAACTCCCTTATCGGACGAAACGTCGGGAATCTTCCGAAGAGTTGGGTTCTACCTTTGTGTTTTGTGTTCCTATGGCCTACCCAAACACATCAAAGCAACTAGTTCCACATTGCTACCCCCATTCGACGCCGTTACCGCGTGTATGCGTATAAGTCCGGTATTTCTCCAACGGGTCTAGGGTTTCACCGGAGGGGGGCTCCGGAGCGTCCGGATCCTGTCACAAGCTAGGGTGTGCCATACCATGTTAGTATATGTGTGTGGTGTGTTTTGGGTGGCAAAGATTGCACTCCGGGGTGTGACCCGCTTCACCGGCATCCACTTCTCTCTACGGAGTTTACATGCGCTTATAGGCTGAAACTCCTTATCGGACGAAACGTCGGGCAATCTTCCGAAGAGTTGGGCTCTACCTTTGTGTTTTGTGTTCCTATGGCCTAACCAAACACATCCAAGCAACTAGTTCCACATTGCTACCCCCATTCGACGCCGTTACCGCGTGTATGCGTATAAGTCCGGTATTTCTCAACGGGTCTAGGGTTTCACCGGAGGGGGGCTCCGGAGCGTCCGGATCCTGTCACAAGCTAGGGTGTGCCATACCACGTTAGTATATATGTGTTGTCTGTTTTGGGTGGCAAAGATTGCACTCTGGGGTCTGACCCGCTTCACCGGCATCCACTTTTCTCTACGGAGTTTACATGCGTTTATAGGCTAAAACTCCCTTAGCGGACGAAACGTCGGGAATCTTCCGAAGAGTTGGGTTCTACCTTTGTGTTTTGTGTTCCTATGGCCTACCCAAACACATGAAAGCAACTAGTTCTACATTTCTACCCCTATTCGACGTCGTTACCCCGTGTATGCGTATAAGTCCGGTATTTCTCCAACGGGTCTAGGGTTTCACCGGAGGGGGGCTACGGAGCGTCCGGATCCTGTCACAAGCTAGGATGTGCCATACCATGTTATTATATGTATGTTGTGTGTTTTGCGTGGCAAAGATTGCACTCCGGGGTGTGAAACGCTTCACCGGCATCCACTTCTCTCTAAAGAGTTTACATGCGCTTATAGGCTGAAACTCCCTTATCGGACGAAACGTCGGCAATCTTCCGAAGAGTTGGGTTCTACCTTTGTGTTTTTTGTTCCTATGGACTACACAAACACATACAAGCAACTAGTTCCACATGGATACCCTCATTCAAAGCCGTTACCGCGTGTATGCGTATAAGTCCGGTATTTCTCCAACGGGTCTACGGTTTCACCGGATGGGGGCTCCGGAGCGCCCGGATCCTGTCACAAGCTAGGGTGTGCCATAACATGTTAGTATATGTGTGTTGTGTGTTTTGGGTAGCAAAGATTGCACTCCGGGGTGTGACCCGCTTTACCGGCATCCACTTCTCTCTACGGAGTTTACATGCGCTTATAGGCTGAAACTCCCTTATCGGACGAAACGTCGGGAATCTTCCGAAGAGTTGGGTTCTACCTTTGTATTTTGTGTTCCTATGGCGTAACCAAACACATCCAAGCAACTAGTTCCACATTCATACCCCCATTCGACGTCGTTACCGCGTGTATGCATATAAGTCCGCTATTTCTCCAACGGGTCTAGGGTTTCACCGGAGGGGGGCTCCGGAGCGGCCGGATCCTGTCACGAGCTAGGGTGTGCCATACCATGTTAGTATATGTGTGTTGTGTGTTTTGGGTGGCAAATATTGCACTCCGGGGTGTGACCCGCTTTACCGGCATCCACTTCTCTCTACGGAGTTTACATGCGTTTATAGACTGAAACTCCCTTAGCGGACGAAACGTCGGGAATCTTCCAAAGAGTTGGGTTCTACCTTTGTGTTTTGTGTTCCTATGGCCTACCCAAACACATCAAAGCAACTAGTTCCACATTTCTACCCCCATTCGACCCCGTTACCGCGTGTATGCGTATAAGTCCGGTATTTCTCCTACGGGTCTAGGGTTTCACCGGAGGGGGGCTCCGGAGCGTCCGGATCCTGTCACAAGCTAGGGTGTGCCATACCATGTTAGTATATGTGTGTTGTGTGTTTTGGGTGGAAAAGATTGCACTCCGGGGTGTGACCCGCTTCACCGGCATCCACTTCTCTCTACGGAGTTTACATGCGCTTATAGGCTGAAACTCCCTTATCGGACGAAACGTCGGCAATCTTCCGAAGAGTTGGGTTCTAAATTTGTGTTTTGTGTTCCTATGGACTACACAAACACATACAAGCAACTAGTTCCACATGGCTACCCTCATTCTACGCCGTTACCGCGTGTATGCGTATAAGTCCGATATTTCTCCAACGGGTCTAGGGTTTCACCGGAGGGGGGCTCCGGAGCGTCCGGATCCTGTCACAAGCTAGGGTGTGCCATAACATGTTAGTATATGTGTGTTGTGTGTTTTGGGTGGCAAAGATTGCACTCCGGGGTGTGACCCGCTTTACCGGCATCCACTTCTCTCTACGGAGTTTACATGCGCTTATAGGCTGAAACTCCCATATCGGACGAAACATCGGGAATCTTCCGAAGAGTTGGGTTCTACCTTTGTGTTTTGTGTTCCTATGGCGTAACCAAACACATCCAAGCAACTAGTTCCACATTGATACCCCCATTCGATGCCGTTACCGCGTGTATGCGTATAAGTCCGGTATTTCTCCAACGGGTCTAGGGTTTCACCGGAGGGGGGCTCCGGAGCGTCCGGATCCTGTCACGAGCTAGGGTGTGCCATACCATGTTAGTATATATGTGTTGTGTGTTTTGGGTGGCAAATATTGCACTCCGGGGTGTGACCCGCTTCACCGGCATCCACTTCTCTCTACGGAGTTTACATGCGCTTATAGGCTGAAACTCCCTTAGCGGACGAAACGTCGGGAATCTTCCGAAGAGTTGGGTTCTACCTTTGTGTTTTGTGTTCCTATGGACTACACAAACACATACAAGCAACTAGTTCCACATGGCTACCCTCATTCGACGCCGTTACCGCGTGTATGCGTATAAGTCCGGTATTTCTCCAACGGGTCTAGGGTTTCACCGGAGGGGGGCTCCGGAGCGTCCGGATCCTGTCACAAGCTAGGGTGTGCCATAACATGTTAGTATATGTGTGTTGTGTGTTTTGGGTAGCAAAGATTGCACTCCGGGGTGTGACCCGCTTCACCGGCATCCACTTCTCTCTACGGAGTTTACATGCGCTTATAGGCTGAAACTCCTTATCGGACGAAACGTCGGCAATCTTCCGAAGAGTTGGGTTCTACCTTTGTGTTTTGTGTTCCTATGGCCTACACAAACACATACAAGCAACTAGTTCCACATGGCTACCCTCATTCGACGCCGTTACCGCGTGTATGCGTATAAGTCCGGTATTTCTCCAACGGGTCTAGGGTTTCACCGGAGGGGGGCTCCGGAGCGTCCGGATCCTGTCACAAGCTAGGGTGTGCCATAACATGTTAGTATATGTGTGTTGTGTGTTTTGGGTGGCAAAGATTGCACTCCGGCGTGTGACCCGCTTTACCGGCATCCACTTCTCTCTACGGAGTTTACATGCGCTTATAGGCTGAAACTCCCTTATCGGACGAAACGTCGGGAATCTTCCGAAGAGTTGGGTTCTACCTTTGTGTTTTGTGTTCCTATGGCGTAACCAAACACATCCAAGCAACTAGTTCCACATTCATACCCCCATTCGACGCCGTTACCGCGTGTATGCGTATAAGTCCGGTATTTCTCCAACGGGTCTAGGGTTTCACCGGAGGGGGGCTCCGGAGCGGCCGGATCCTGTCACGAGCTAGGGTGTGCCATACCATGTTAGTATATATGTGTTGTGTGTTTTGGGTGGCAAAGATTGCACTCCGGGGTGTGACCCGCTTCACCGGCATCCACTTCTCTCTACGGAGTTTACATGCGCTTATAGGCTGAAACTCCCTTATCGGACGAAACGTCGGCAATCTTCCGAAGAGTTGGGTTCTAACTTTGTGTTTTGTGTTCCTATGGACTACACAAACACATACAAGCAACTAGTTCCACATGGCTACCCTCATTCTACGCCGTTACCGCGTGTATGCGTATAAGTCCGGTATTTCTCCAACGGGTCTAGGGTTTCACCGGAGGGGGGCTCGGAGCGTCCGGATCCTGTCACAAGCTAGGGTGTGCCATAACATGTTAGTATATGTGTGTTGTGTGTTTTGGGTGGCAAAGATTGCACTCCGGGGTGTGACCCGCTTTACCGGCATCCACTTCTCTCTACGGAGTTTACATGCGCTTATAGGCTGAAACTCCCTTAGCGGACGAAACGTCGGGAATCTTCCGAAGAGTTGGGTTCTACCTTTGTGTTTTGTGTTCCTATGGCCTACCCAAACACATCAAAGCAACTAGTTCCACATTTCCACCCCCATTCGATGCCGTTACCGCGTGTATGCGTATAAGTCCGGTATTTCTCTAACGGGTCTAGGGTTTCACCGGAGGGGGGCTCCGGAGCGTCCGGATCCTGTCACAAGCTAGGGTGTGCCATACCATGTTAGTATATGTGTGTTGTGTGTTTTGGGTGGCAAATATTGCACTCCGGGGTGTGACCCGCTTCACCGGCATCCACTTCTCTCTACGGAGTTTACATGCGCTTATAGGCTGAAACTCCTTTATCGGACGTAACGTCGGCAATCTTCCGAAGAGTTGGGTTCTACCTTTTTGTTTTGTGTTCCTATGCACTACACAAACACATACAAGCAACTAGTTCCACATGGCTACCCTCATTCGACGCCGTTACCGCGTGTATGCGTATAAGTCCGGTATTTCTCCAACGGGTCTAGGGTTTCACCGGAGGGGGGCTCCGGAGCGTCCGGATCCTGTCACAAGCTAGGGTGCGCCATAACATGTTAGTATATGTGTGTTGTGTGTTTTGGGTGGCAAAGATTGCACTCCGGGGTGTGACCCGCTTTACCGGCATCCACTTCTCTCTACGGAGTTTACATGCGCTTATAGGCTGAAACTCCCTTATCGGACGAAACGTCGGGAATCTTCCGAAGAGTTGGGTTCTACCTTTGTGTTTTGTGTTCCTATGGCGTAACCAAACACATCCAAGAAACTAGTTCCACATTCATACCCCCATTCGACGCCGTTACCGCGTGTATGCGTATAAGTCGGTATTTCTCCAACGGGTCTAGGGTTTCACCGGAGGGGGGCTCCGGAGCGGCCGGATCCTGTCACGAGCTAGGGTGTGCCATACCATGTTAGTATATATGTGTTGTGTGTTTTGGGTGGCAAAGATTGCACTCCGGGGTGTGACCCGCTTCACCGGCATCCACTTCTCTCTACGGAGTTTACATGCGCTTATAGGCTGAAACTCCCTTATCGGACGAAACGTCGGCAATCTTCCGAAGAGTTGGGTTCTAACTTTGTTTTTTGTATTCCTATGGACTACACAAACACATACAAGCAACTAGTTCCACATGGCTACCCTCATTCTACGCCGTTACCGCGTGTATGCGTATAAGTCCGGTATTTCTCCAACGGGTCTAGGGTTTCACCGGAGGGGGGCTCTAGAGCGTCCGGATCCTGTCACAAGCTAGGGTGTGCCATAACATGTTAGTATATGTGTGTTGTGTGTTTTGGGTGGCAAAGATTGCACTCCGGGGTGTGACCCGCTTTACCGGCATCCACTTCTCTCTACGGAGTTTACATGCGCTTATAGGCTGAAACTCCCTTAGCGGACGAAAACGTCGGGAATCTTCCGAAGAGTTGGGTTCTACCTTTGTGTTTTGTGTTCCTATGGCCTACCCAAACACATCAAAGAAACTAGTTCCACATTTCCACCCCCATTCGATGCCGTTACCGCGTGTATGCGTATAAGTCCGGTATTTCTCTAACGGGTTTAGGGTTTCACCGGAGGGGGGCTCCGGAGCGTCCGGATCCTGTCACAAGCTAGGGTGTGCCATACCATGTTAGTATCTGTGTGTTGTGTGTTTTGGGTGGCAAAGATTGCACTCCGGGGTGTGACCCGCTTCACCGGCATCCACTTCTCTCTACGGAGTTTACATGCGCTTATAGGCTGAAACTCCTTTATCGGACGTAACGTCGGCAATCTTCCAAAGAGTTGGGTTCTACATTTTTGTTTTGTGTTCCTATGGACTACAAAAACACATACAAGCAACTAGTTCCACATGGCTACCCTCATTCGACGCCGTTACCGCGTGTATGCGTATAAGTCCGGTATTTCTCCAACGGGTCTAGGGTTTCACCGGAGGGAGGCTCAGGAGCGTCCGGATCCTGTCACAAGCTAGGGTGTGCCATACCATGTTAGTATATGTGTGTTGTGTGTTTTGGGTGGAAAATATTGCACTCCGGGGTGTGACCCGCTTTACCGGCATCCACTTCTCTCTACGGAGTTTACATGCGTTTATAGACTGAAACTCCCTTAGCGGACGAAACGTCGGGAATCTTCCAAAGAGTTGGGTTCTACCTTTGTGTTTTGTGTTCCTATGGCCTACCCAAACACATCAAAGCAACTAGTTCCACATTTCTACCCCCATTCGACGCCGTTACCGCGTGTATGCGTATAAGTCCGGTATTTCTCCTACGGGTCTAGGGTTTCACCGGAGGGGGGCTCCGGAGCGTCCGGATCCTGTCACAAGCTAGGGTGTGCCATACCATGTTAGTATATGTGTGTTGTGTGTTTTGGGTGGAAAAGATTGCACTCCGGGGTGTGACCCGCTTCACCGGCATCCACTTCTCTCTACGGAGTTTACATGCGCTTATAGGCTGAAACTCCCTTATCGGACGAAACGTCGGCAATCTTCCGAAGAGTTGGGTTCTAAATTTGTGTTTTGTGTTCCTATGGACTACACAAACACATACAAGCAACTAGTTCCACATGGCTACCCTCATTCTACGCCGTTACCGCGTGTATGCGTATAAGTCCGATATTTCTCCAACGGGTCTAGGGTTTCACCGGAGGGGGGCTCCGGAGCGTCCGGATCCTGTCACAAGCTAGGGTGTGCCATAACATGTTAGTATATGTGTGTTGTGTGTTTTGGGTGGCAAAGATTGCACTCCGGGGTGTGACCCGCTTTACCGGCATCCACTTCTCTCTACGGAGTTTACATGCGCTTATAGGCTGAAACTCCCATATCGGACGAAACATCGGGAATCTTCCGAAGAGTTGGGTTCTACCTTTGTGTTTTGTGTTCCTATGGCGTAACCAAACACATCCAAGCAACTAGTTCCACATTGATACCCCCATTCGATGTCGTTACCGCGTGTATGCGTATAAGTCCGGTATTTCTCCAACGGGTCTAGGGTTTCACCGGAGGGGGGCTCCGGAGCGTCCGGATCCTGTCACAAGCTAGGGTGTGCCATACCATGTTAGTATATGTGTGTTGTGTGTTTTGTGTGGCAAATATTGCACTCCGGGGTGTGACCCGCTTCACCGGCATCCACTTCTCTCTACGGAGTTTACATGCGCTTATAGGCTGAAACTCCCTTAGCGGACGAAACGTCGGGAATCTTCCGAAGAGTTGGGTTCTACCTTTGTGTTTTGTGTTTTGTGTTCCTATGCACTACACAAACACATACAAGCAACTAGTTCCACATGGCTACCCTCATTCGACGCCATTACCGCGTGTATGCGTATAAGTCCGGTATTTCTCCAACGGGTCTAGGGTTTCACCGGAGGGGGGCTCCGGAGCGTCCGGATCCTGTCACAAGCTAGGGTGTGCCATAACATGTTAGTATATGTGTGTTGTGTGTTTTGGGTGGCAAATATTGCACTCCGGGGTGTGACCCGCTTCACCGGCATCCACTTCTCTCTACGGAGTTTACATGCGCTTATAGGCTGAAACTCCTTTATCGGACGTAACGTCGGCAATCTTCCGAAGAGTTGGGTTCTACCTTTTTGTTTTATGTTCCTATGCACTACACAAACACATACAAGCAACTAGTTCCACATGGCTACCCTCATTCGACGCCGTTACCGCGTGTATGCGTATAAGTCCGGTATTTCTCCAACGGGTCTAGGGTTTCACCGGAGGGGGGCTCCGGAGCGTCCGGATCCTGTCACAAGCTAGGGTGCGCCATAACATGTTAGTATATGTGTGTTGTGTGTTTTGGGTGGCAAAGATTGCACTCCGGGGTGTGACCCGCTTTACCGGCATCCACTTCTCTCTACGGAGTTTACATGCGCTTATTGGCTGAAACTCCCTTATCGGACGAAACGTCGGGAATCTTCCGAAGAGTTGGGTTCTACCTTTGTGTTTTGTGTTCCTATGGCGTAACCAAACACATCCAAGAAACTAGTTCCACATTCATACCCCCATTCGACGCCGTTACCACGTGTATGCGTATAAGTTCGGTATTTCTCCAACGGGTCTAGGGTTTCACCGGAGGGGGGCTCCGGAGCGGCCGGATCCTGTCACGAGCTAGGGTGTGCCATACCATGTTAGTATATATGTGTTGTGTGTTTTGGGTGGCAAAGATTGCACTCCGGGGTGTGACCCGCTTCACCGGCATCCACTTCTCTCTACGGAGTTTACATGCGCTTATAGGCTGAAACTCCCTTATCGGACGAAACGTCGGCAATCTTCCGAAGAGTTGGGTTCTAACTTTGTTTTTTGGGTTCCTATGGACTACACAAACACATACAAGCAACTAGTTCCACATGGCTACCCTCATTCTACGCCGTTACCGCGTGTATGCGTATAAGTCCGGTATTTCTCCAACGGGTCTAGGGTTTCACCGGAGGGGGGCTCTAGAGCGTCCGGATCCTGTCACAAGCTAGGGTGTGCCATAACATGTTAGTATATGTGTGTTTTGTGTTTTGGGTGGCAAAGATTGCACTCCGGGGTGTGACCCGCTTTACCGGCATCCACTTCTCTCTACGGAGTTTACATGCGCTTATAGGCTGAAACTCCCTTAGCGGACGAAACGTCGGGAATCTTCCGAAGAGTTGGGTTCTACCTTTGTGTTTTGTGTTCCTATGGCCTACCCAAACACATCAAAGCAACTAGTTCCACATTTCCACCCCCATTCGATGCCGTTACCGCGTGTATGCGTATAAGTCCGGTATTTCTCTAACGGGTCTAGGGTTTCACCGGAGGGGGCTCCGGAGCGTCCGGATCCTGTCACAAGCTAGGGTGTGCCATACCATGTTAGTATATGTGTGTTGTGTGTTTTGGGTGGCAAATATTGCACTCCGGGGTGTGACCCGCTTCACCGGCATCCACTTCTCTCTACGGAGTTTACATGCGCTTATAGGCTGAAACTCCTTTATCGGACGTAACGTCGGCAATCTTCCGAAGAGTTGGGTTCTACCTTTTTGTTTTGTGTTCCTATGCACTACACAAACACATACAAGCAACTAGTTCCACATGGCTACCCTCATTCGACGCCGTTACCGCGTGTATGCGTATAAGTCCGGTATTTCTCCAACGGGTCTAGGGTTTCACCGGAGGGGGGCTCCGGAGCGTCCGGATCCTGTCACAAGCTAGGGTGCGCCATAACATGTTAGTATATGTGTGTTGTGTGTTTTTGGTGGCAAAGATTGCACTCCGGGGTGTGACCCGCTTTACCGGCATCCACTTCTCTCTACGGAGTTTACATGCGCTTATAGGCTGAAACTCCCTTATCGGACGAAACGTCGGGAATCTTCCGAAGAGTTGGGTTCTACCTTTGTGTTTTGTGTTCCTATGGCGTAACCAAACACATCCAAGAAACTAGTTCCACATTCATACCCCCATTCGACGCCGTTACCGCGTGTATGCGTATAAGTTCGGTATTTCTCCAACGGGTCTAGGGTTTCACCGGAGGGGGGCTCCGGAGCGGCCGGATCCTGTCACGAGCTAGGGTGTGCCATACCATGTTAGTATATATGTGTTGTGTGTTTTGGGTGGCAAAGATTGCACTCCGGGGTGTGACCCGCTTCACCGGCATCCACTTCTCTCTACGGAGTTTACATGCGCTTATAGGCTGAAACTCCCTTATCGGACGAAACGTCGGCAATCTTCCGAAGAGTTGGGTTCTAACTTTGTTTTTTGTGTTCCTATGGACTACACAAACACATACAAGCAACTAGTTCCACATGGCTACCCTCATTCTACGCCGTTACCGCGTGTATGCGTATAAGTCCGGTATTTCTCCAACGGGTCTAGGGTTTCACCGGAGGGGGGCTCTAGAGCGTCCGGATCCTGTCACAAGCTAGGGTGTGCCATAACATGTTAGTATATGTGTGTTTTGTGTTTTGGGTGGCAAAGATTGCACTCCGGGGTGTGACCCGCTTTACCGGCATCCACTTCTCTCTACGGAGTTTACATGCGCTTATAGGCTGAAACTCCCTTAGCGGACAAAACGTCGGGAATCTTCCGAAGAGTTGGGTTCTACCTTTGTGTTTTGTGTTCCTATGGCCTACCCAAACAAATCAAAGAAACTAGTTCCACATTTCCACCCCCATTCGATGCCGTTACCGCGTGTATGCGTATAAGTCCGGTATTTCTCTAACGGGTTTAGGGTTTCACCGGAGGGGGGCTCCGGAGCGTCCGGATCCTGTCACAAGCTAGGGTGTGCCATACCATGTTAGTATCTGTGTGTTGTGTGTTTTGGGTGGCAAAGATTGCACTCCGGGGTGTGACCCGCTTCACCGGCATCCACTTCTCTCTACGGAGTTTACATGCGCTTATAGGCTGAAACTCCTTTATCGGACGTAACGTCGGCAATCTTCCAAAGAGTTGGGTTCTACATTTTTGTTTTGTGTTCCTATGGACTACAAAAACACATACAAGCAACTAGTTCCACATGGCTACCCTCATTCGACGCCGTTACCGCGTGTATGCGTATAAGTCCGGTATTTCTCCAACGGGTCTAGGGTTTCACCGGAGGGAGGCTCAGGAGCGTCCGGATCCTGTCACAAGCTAGGGTGTGCCATACCATGTTAGTATATGTGTGTTGTGTGTTTTGGGTGGAAAATATTGCACTCCGGGGTGTGACCCGCTTTACCGGCATCCACTTCTCTCTACGGAGTTTACATGCGCTTATAGGCTGAAACTCCCTTATCGGACGAAACGTCGGGAATCTTCCGAAGAGTTTGGTTCTACCTTTGTGTTTTGTGTTCCTATGGCGTAACGAAACAAATCCAAGCAACTAGTTCCACATTGATACTCCCATTCGACGCCGTTACCGCGTGTATGCGTATAAGTCTGGTATTTCTCCAACGGGTCTAGGGTTTCACCGGAGGGGGCTCCGGAGCGGCCGGATCCTGTCACGAGCTAGGGTGTGCCATACCATGTTAGTATATATGTGTTGTGTGTTTTGGGTGGCAAAGATTGCACTCCGGGGTGTGACCCGCTTCACCGGCATCCACTTCTCTCTACGGAGTTTACATGCGTTTATAGGCTGAAACTCCCTTAGCGGACGAAACGTCGGGAATCTTCCGAAGAGTTGGGTTCTACCTTTGTGTTTTGTGTTCCTATGGCCTACCCAAACACATCAAAGCAACTAGTTCCACATTTCTACCCCCATTCGACGCCGTTACCGCGTGTATGCGTATAAGTCCGGTATTTCTCCTACGGGTCTAGGGTTTCACCGGAGGGGGGCTCCGGAGCGTCCGGATCCTGTCACAAGCTAGGGTGTGCCATACCATGTTAGTATATGTGCGTTGTGTGTTTTGGGTGGCAAAGATTGCACTCCGGGGTGTGACCCGCTTCACCGGCATCCACTTCTCTCTACGGAGTTTACATGCGCTTATAGGCTGAAACTCCTTTATCGGACGAAATGTCGGCAATCTTCCGAAGAGTTGGGCTCTACCTCCGTGTTTTGTGTTCCTATGGCCTAACCAAACACATCCAAGAAACTAGTTCCACATTGCTACTCCCATTTGACGCCGTTACCGCGTGTATGCGTATAAGTCCGGTATTTCTCCAGCGGGTCTAGGGTTTCACCGGAGGGGGGCTCCGGAGCGTCCGGATCCTGTCACAAGCTAGGGTGTGCCATACCACGTTAGTATATATGTGTTCTCTGTTTTGGGTGGCAAAGATTGCACTCTGGGGTCTGACCCGCTTCACCGGCATCCACTTTTCTCTACGGAGTTTACATGCGTTTATAGGCTAAAACTCCCTTAGCGGACGAAACGTCGGGAATCTTCCGAAGAGTTGGGTTCTACCTTTGTGTTTTGTGTTCCTATGGCCTACCCAAACACATGAAAGCAACTAGTTCTACATTTCTACCCCTATTCGACGTCGTTACCCCGTGTATGCGTATAAGTCCGGTATTTCTCCAACGGGTCTAGGGTTTCACCGGAGGGGGGTTCCGGAGCGTCCGGATCCTGTCACAAGCTAGGATGTGCCATACCATGTTATTATATGCATTTTGTGTGTTTTGCGTGGCAAAGATTGCACTCCGGGGTGTGACCCGCTTCACCGGCATCCACTTCTCTCTATAGAGTTTACATGCGCTTATAGGCTGAAACTCCCTTATCGGACGAAACGTCGGCAATCTTCCGAAGAGTTGGGTTCTACCTTTGTGTTTTTTGTTCCTATGGACTACACAAACACATACAAGCAACTAGTTCCACATGGCTACCCTCATTCGACGCCGTTACCGTGTGTATGCGTATAAGTCCGGTATTTCTCCAACGGGTCTAGGGTTTCACCGGATGGGGGCTCCGGAGCGTCCGGATCCTGTCACAAGCTAGGGTGTGCCATAACATGTTAGTATATGTGTGTTGTGTGTTTTGGGTAGCAAAGATTGCACTCCGGGGTGTGACCCGCTTTACCGGCATCCACTTCTCTCTACGGAGTTTACATGCGCTTATAGGCTGAAACTCCTTTATCGGACGAAACGTCGGGAATCTTCCGAAGAGTTGGGTTCTACCTTTGTGTTTTGTTTTCCTATGGCGTAACCAAACACATCCAAGCAACTAGTTCCACATTCATACCCCATTCGACGCCGTTACCGCGTGTATGCGTATAAGTCCGGTATTTCTCCAACGGGTCTAGGGTTTCACCGGAGGGGGGCTCTGGAGCGGCCGGATCCTGTCACGAGCTAGGGTGTGCCATACCATGTTAGTATATATGTGTTGTGTGTGTTTGGGTGGAAAAGATTGCACTCCGGGGTGTGACCCGCTTCACCGGCATCCACTTCTCTCTACGGAGTTTACATGCGCTTATAGGCTGAAACTCCCTTATCGGACGAAACGTCGGCAATCTTCCGAAGAGTTGGGTTCTAACTTTGTGTTTTGTGTTCCTATGGACTACACAAACACATACAAGCAACTAGTTCCACATGGCTACCCTCATTCTACGCCGTTACCGCGTGTATGCGTATAAGTCCGATATTTCTCCAACGGGTCTAGGGTTTCACCGGAGGGGGGCTCCGGAGCGTCCGGATCCTGTCACAAGCTAGGGTGTGCCATAACATGTTAGTATATGTGTGTTGTGTGTTTTGGGTGGCAAAGATTGCACTCCGGGGTGTGACCCGCTTTACAGGCATCCACTTCTCTCTACGGAGTTTACATGCGCTTATAGGCTGAAACTCCCATATCGGACGAAACATCGGGAATCTTCCGAAGAGTTGGGTTCTACCTTTGTGTTTTGTGTTCCTATGGCCTAACCAAACACATCCAAGCAACTAGTTCCACATTGATACCCCCATTCGATGCCGTTACCGCGTGTATGCGTATAAGTCCGGTATTTCTTCAACGGGTCTAGGGTTTCACCGGAGGGGGGCTACGGAGCGTCCGGATCCTGTCACGAGCTAGGGTGTGCCATACCATGTTAGTATATATGTGTTGTGTGTTTTGGGTGGCAAATATTGCACTCCGGGGTGTGACCCGCTTCCCGGCATCCACTTCTCTCTACGGAGTTTACATGCGTTTATAGACTGAAACTCCCTTAGCGGACGAAACGTCGGGAATCTTCCGAAGAGTTGGGTTCTACCTTTGTGTTTTGTGTTCCTATGGCCTACCCAAACACATCAAAGCAACTAGTTCCACATTTCCACCCCCATTCGATGCCGTTACCGCGTGGATGCGTATAAGTCCGGTATTTCTCCAAAGGGTCTAGGGTTTCACCGGAGGGGGGCTCCGGAGCGTCCGGATCCTGTCACAAGCTAGGGTGTGCCATACCATGTTAGTATATGTGTGTTGTGTGTTTTGGGTGGCAAATATTGCACTCCGGGGTGTGACCTGCTTCACCGGCATCCACTTCTCTCTACGGAGTTTACATGCGCTTATAGGCTGAAACTCCTTTATCGGACGTAACGTCGGCAATCTTCCGAAGAGTTGGGTTCTACCTTTTTGTTTTGTGTTCCTATGCACTACACAAACACATACAAGCAAATAGTTCCACATGGCTACCCTCATTCGACGCCGTTACCGCGTGTATGCGTATAAGTCCGGTATTTCTCCAACGGGTCTAGGGTTTCACCGGAGGGGGGCTCCGGAGCGTCCGGATCCTGTCACAAGCTAGGGTGTGCCATACCATGTTAGTATATGTGTGTTGTGTGTTTTGGGTGGCAAAGATTGCACTCCGGGGTGTGACCCGCTTCACCGGCATCCACTTCTCTCTACGGAGATTACATGCGCTTATAGGCTGAAACTCCTTTATCGGACGTAACGTCGGCAATCTTCCGAAGAGTTGGGTTCTACCTTTTTGTTTTGTGTTCCTATGCACTACACAAACACATACAAGCAACTAGTTCCACATGGCTACCCTCATTTCGACGCCGTTACCCGCGTGTATGCGTGTAAGTCCGGTATTTCTCCAACGGGTCTAGGGTTTCACCGGAGGGGGGCTCCGGAGGCGTCCGGATCCTGTCACAAGCTAGGGTGCGCCATAACATGTTAGTATATGTGTGTTGTGTGTTTTGGGTGGCAAAGATTGCACTCCGGGGTGTGACCCGCTTTAAACCGGCATCCACTTCTCTCTCACGGAGTTTACATGCGCTTATAGGCTGAAACTCCCTTATCGGACGAAACGTCGGCAATCTTCCGAAGAGTTGGGCTCTACCTTTGTTTTTTGTGTTCCTATGGCCTAACCAAACAAATCCAAGCAACTAGTTCCACATTGCTACTCTCCCATTGACGCCGTTTACCAGCGTGTATGCGTATAAGTCCGGTATTTCTCCAGCGGGTCTAGGGTTTCACCGGAGTGGGGCTCCGGAGCATCCGGATCCTGTCACAAGCTAGGGTGTGGCCATAACCTGTTAGTATATGTGTATTGTGTGTTTTGGGTGGCAAATATTGCACTCCGGGGTGTGTGACCCGCTTTACCGGCATCCACTTCTCTCTACGGAGTTACATGCGCTTATAGGCTGAAACTCCCTTATCGACGAAACGTCGGGAATCTTCCGAAGAGTTGGGTTCTACCTTTGTGTTTGTGTTCTATGGCGTAACCAAACACATCCAGCAACTAGTTCCACATTCATACCGCCAGTCGTCGCCGTTACCGCGTGTATGCGTATAAGTCCGGTATTTCTCCAACGGTCTAGGGTTTCACCGGAGGGGGGGCTCCGGAGCGGCCGGATCCTGTCACGAGCTAGGGTGTGCCATACCTGTTAGTATATATGTGTTGTGTGTGTTTGGGTGGCAAAGATGGCACTTCCGGGGTGTGACCCGCTTCACCGGCATCCACTTCTCTCTACGGAGTTTACATGCGCTTATAGGCTGAAACTCCCTCATCGGACGAAACGTCGGCAATCTTACCGAAGAGTTGGGTTCCTAACTTTGTTTTTTGTGTTCCTATGGACTACACAAACACATACAAGCAACTAGTTCCACATGGCTACCCTCATTCTACGCCGTTACCGCGTGTATGCGTATAAGTCCGGTATTTCTCCAACGGTTTCTATGGTTTGACCGGAGGGGGGCTCTGGAGCGTCCGGATCCTGTCACAAGCTAGGGTGTGCCAGAACATGTTAGTATATGTGTGTTGTGTGTTTTGGGTGGCAAAGATTGCACTCCGGGGTGTGACCCGCTTTACTGGCATCCACTTCTCTCTACGGAGTTTACATGCGCTTATAGGCTGAAACTCCCTTATCGGACGAAACGTCGGGAATCTTCCGAAGAGTTGGGTTCTACCTTTGTGTTTTGTGTTCCTATGGCGTAACCAAACACATCCAAGCAACTAGTTCCACATTGATACCCCATTCGACGCCGTTACCGCGTGTATGCGTATAAGTCCGGTATTTCTCCAACGGGTCTAGGGTTTCACCGGAGGGGGGCTCCGGAGCGTCCGGATGCTGTCACGAGCTAGAGTGTGCCATACCATGTTAGTATATATGTGTTGTCTGTTTTGGGTGGCAAAGATTGCACTCCGGGGTGTGACCCGCTTCACCGGCATCCACTTTTCTCTACGGAGTTTACATGCGTTTATAGGCTAAAACTCCCTTAGCGGACGAAACGTCGGGAATCTTTCGAAGAGTTGGGTTCTACCTTTTTTTTTGTGTTCCTATGGCCTACCCAAACACATGAAAGCAACTAGTTCTACATTTATACCCCCATTCGATGTCGTTACCCCGTGTATGCGTATAAGTCCGGTATTTCTCCAACGGGTCTAGGGTTTCACCGGAGGGGGGCTCCGGAGCGTCCGGATCCTATCACAAGCTAGGGTGTGCCATACCATGGATAATCACGGCAGATGTTACCGGGGGTAACTGATCTTGGGCAAGTCGACACAGGTATTCGGGAGAGGGTTTAGCTCGAAGGAAGACATGGCGGAAAGCAATCTAAGAACCGGAAAATAACTCGCCGGATCTCAATATGAATTATGCTGGATACTCGATAACAGGTGTTACAACTATGACTTGAATCTCTCTCAGGCTGAGCCCAGGGGTCGGTTTATATAGCACCCATACCCCCCTTGGCTTGCCCTACAAGGCACATCCTGAGCCCTACTCGAACTCTGCATACAAACTCTAACTTTCCTTACCGTAACCCACAATCCGGGTTACAAACATTACAAGCTTTGGGCCTTCCAGAAGTTTCTTTGTCCTTAGCCGGATCCGGTCCAGCCGCCGTTTTGGGCCGAATCACACCTTTGAATTGGTATACCGGGTTACTATCCCCTCATCAGTAGTCCCCAGAATAGCTGGGGCTTCCAAGATTTACTCTTCGAAGCGCTGGCTATTCCCTGCAGAAATGTTAGACACAAACACATGAAGGTCAAGACACAATACGTTGACGAATGGCTGAGATTGGTACCAAGGGGGTCAGGTAATAACCCGGCTCTCCCTTAAAGGTTCTCCCTTAATCTTCCAGATTTGAGTCTTAATAGGAAACTCCATAATTTCACATCTTTCTTGATAATTATCGCTGATACCAGGAAGGAGATTTCCCCTTCCTTTCTCTCTGGATCATATCTGACTACACATAAAGCGTGTTTTTTCAAATTTCAAAATAGCCAACTATTACTCCGCACCTCCCGGGTTTCGCCCGTTAGGATAAGCTTTTCCACCCGGGCTATTATAAATAGACCCCAAGGAGCAAACTCAACCCTAACGGCTCATTTCCCCCACTCCTCTTCTTCTCAAGCTCGAGTTCGCGGAGTGCCACCACGGAAGCCCTACGCACATCGCCGAAGCCCATCCGCCGTTGCTTGCGCTCCGCCACCACGCGACTCACTCCAGCTCCCAAATCCGCCGCCAAGCCCCCGATTTGCCGGCCAACAATCGCGAAAGGACATCAATCTTGCGCCATTTGTCTCCGCAAGTCCCTACTTCAACCTCCCTCGGTAAGTTCCTCCTATCCTCCAGCCCATCCTTGCAATTTCTCAGCTTTTCCTTAGATTAGATCTGAATCAAGCTGTCCGCAATTTCTCGGGCCCTGCCGATTTAACTCACTAGCGCTTACCATAACCATTCCCCTAGATAGGATACATTGCTTATATTACTCCCCTAACGTCAGTACGCATTAACTTGGTCACAAATCTAGAAATAGGGTCCCCAATCTGGGCTCGGGCCGTCTAAAATTTCCGCCTTTGCTCTTATCCCTCCGAAAATCTCACTTCTCCGGCTCACTTGCTGATGGTAGGCATATGGGTATCCTTCTAACTTCCCCAAACACTTACCTTATGGAAAACCCTACAGGTTTTGTGATGATATACAATACCCGGACAAATCGTACTTGACCCAGCAAGGCAATACCCGGATCGTGTTTAAATAGTCCGTAATTGCTCATCTGCTAACTTCCAAGTTTTCGTTTCTTACGTCCTTCCCTTTGATGTTTCACCAGGTCAATCCCATGGCACCAAGAGGCAAGGGAAACAGCCGGCTAAGGCTAAATCCACGAACTCCATATCAGCCAATTGGGGGAAGTCCTCCGTTACCAAGGCTAAACTGGAGGAGTTGGTCGAGCTTGGAATTCTTCCTCCGCAGGAATCTATCCGTTGGAGAGTACCAGGCAACGAAACCCGGCCTTCTCCAGCAACGGACGAGGTATATGTTTCGTCGAACATGTGACCCGGGGCTTCAGGCCTCCGGGTCACCCTTTCTTTCGTGACGTCCTAGATCACTACAACCTCCGTATTTTCGACATAGGCCCAAACTCCGTTCTAAACATCTCCCACTTTATCGTTCTTTCCGAGTCTTACTTGTGCACTCCGCCAAGTTTGGCTCTCTTCGTTGAACTCTTTCAGTGCAAGCCGTGCCGCGAAAGCGGCGACGGCGCACTTCTTACTTGCGGCGGGGTTTCTATCCAGCGCCGCAAGAACTCCTTGATGCCTCCTATCACTCTCAATTCTCATGTAAAGCACTGGCAGCTCTCGTACTTCTACTGCCACGATACCTCCCCTCCCGGCGAAAAGAAGTTGCCGGGTTACTCGGAGGGTCAGCTTGACATTTCCGAGACTTTCAATGCCTTCGCCCCTGACTCGGACAGGGAGGCTATCTTGCCTTTGCTGGCTAAGATCTCTATCTTATCGGCTCGAGGCCTCGTCGGGCTAAACCTGGTGAAGACCTGGGTCAACTTCCGCATCCAGCCAAACTCCATTCGTGAGAAGCTGATGTGTGAATATTCGGGTCAAACCACGGACCCGATCCGATACTCTACCAGCACCTTCGCCCCTAATGACACGAACAAAACGATCAAGGGTTTTTTAACAGAGAAGCTCGAGGTAATCCGGAACATAGCCGGGTTAGAACCTTTTACACTCGAGAACCCCGCCCCGCGGTAAGCTTTCTACCTCTTGATTTTGGATTTTAACAAGCTTACCTTTACCCGCTTTTCTTGACTCAATATTAACCATTGCCCTGGCATTTTCACCTCAGGCCGATAATGACTTTTGGACGGTCAACACTCCTCTTAGTTCCGAAGACGCGGAGGAGGAAGACGATGCCGCTAACTCGGATGAAGGTGCATACTCAATCCCCTCGCACGCATTATATCCTGCCTCCTCTTTTTTCCTTATGCTATAACTTTGATATCTTTCAGAACGAGAGGATCAAGACGAAGAAGAAGAAGAAACAGACGGCAGGGCGGAGTCACCAGCGAAGAGGACGAGCCGGAGCGGCCACCAAAGCCGGATCAAAAAGGAAATCCCAAAGAATCGCCCTCCAGGTTTTCATTTCATTTCCTTGCCCTTTAATTTTTGCTCTCATAACGTCACTCCGGGGCTAACCTCATCTTCATCCCTTTTGATCATAAATGAAGGAGCCGCCCGCGACTAGGCGCCGAGTAACCCGGAGGCATCCGGGCGACGAGGCCCTTAACCCGGACACTTTGTCGCCCCCGGCTCGACGCTCTGGTATTTATCGTACATAGAAACTCTTTCCGGACATTCCTTTGCGACGTAATCCCAGACCTTGCTTGCCATTTTTCAGTCTCTTCCGGGTCTAGCAGCGACTTCCCTTCGGACTTCCCGGTGAACACCGGGTAAACTCCTTTCCTTGACGTTATACCGAACTTTTATCACCTTTTTCATAACCAAAGATTAACTGCACCCTTGTACCTTCTAGAGAGCCACGGTTGTTATTAGCGACGAAGAGGGCACGGAGGCTGAGGTCCGAGTCGAGAATGAGCCGGCTGATGGCGCATTCACCGCAACTGGCGACGAGCAAGCGTCGCCACCGGAGCTGGCTAGGCATGATGCCGGGTATCCAATCGCTTCGCACGCAGGCGAGAAGGAGAAGGGAGCAGCTTCGAGCGCGGGAGGGGGACCAGACTCCGACATTCGGATGACCCGGGTGCCACCTCCTGTTACAAGAAAAGCTCCTTTTCCCACTTTCCAGGTGCCCGAGTCATCTAACTCGGATAACGCTGATTTTAACCAGCTGATGAGCGCTCTTCTCGCCATGAAAGCTTCAGAAGGAAATATCCTAGAGCGTATGGCTGCAGCACATCAGGTAATCTTACTTGATACTTCTTACTATACATCCAGTCCCCAAGTTCCGAGCATAATTTTCTGTAATTATTCTCAGTACTTCGCATAATAATTTTCTGTAATTATTTTCTCAGAAGGAAATATTCTCGTGATATCCGGCTTACAGTTGCACTCATTCTTTGCAGGCGGAGATAACTCAGTCGGATGAAACATTACTTAAAACTGAGCAGCTCCTGCTTGCGGAAACAAAACGTAGGGAAACCCTTGAAGCGGAGATAAAGACTTTGAAAAAAGATGTCTCCAAATACAAGAACAAATACAATGCTGCCCAATCCTCGCTGAAGAACCTGTCGACTCAAATTACGGACACTTACCGTATCTTGCTAAGTAAGTTTGTTATTTGCAATTAACTTGCGTATCTCTATCTTGCCGTTGTAATAATCAAGATTACTGATATGCTTTTGTGTGTTTCGATTGCAGGTGCTAACCTTGCTGCTCCGGAGGAGAGCACCGTTACTCAGGCTAAAACTCTGAAGACTGTGCTCCGGACATTTTTTGCCGGCACGAAACTTTTGCTGGATGCTATAAAGTGGCCTTCGGAGGTATACCCGGGCGAAGAAAATCTCATGCAGGCCTTGTCCACAGCGCCTGGATGGATTGAAATATTGAAGCGTTCGTCTTGCCGGATTGGGATGACCCGGGCTTTGACGCTGGCGAAGGCTTATTTTCCTAAGCTTGACCCGGCCAAGGTAGTATCCGGGTTCCCAGAATTCAAGGCTGACGGGTCTAAGTTTAAACCCCAGGACTTCAAAGCTATACAATCTTCGGTACGTCACTCGGCCACAACTTTGGCAGATAAAATGGATCTAAACACAATTATGAACTCATATGACTCTGAGGGCAAGGTTATTCTGGTGGAGGCACCCCCTCCTTTTGATATGCTGGAAAAGTGGTCGACTGACCTGGCCAGGAGGAAAGAAGAGGCTGCGAAGAGAGAAACCGAACTAGGCGTAAAGCCGTCTACCTCAACACCAGCCGTTCCTCCTCCTGTCCGTCCTGACGTGAAGAGTCCGGGTGAAACTGCTGGCAAAGCCAAGGAGCAAGTCCAAGACGAAGACCCGGAGGACCACTCCCAGGATGCCGAGTAGGATGATACCTAGTGCTTTGCGTTTCTCGAGACTGATATGATTTTTAGCGGTGCGCCTGTGCAACATTGATACTGATATTATGACTTTGCGCTTGTTAATTTATGATAGCTCTTTGCCTCTCCCGGCTTTTGATAATCTCGATCCTTGTGTTACATGTAAGCTTATTCTCGATACTTTGAACTCTTGCTTTTGATTCCCTTTTGAGACTCGGCTAACCGAGTATCGTAGGTTTTGATAGACGGACTTTTCTTTAAGTCCCCAAGACTCGGAAACTAAGGTTTACGAGCTTTAGTAGTTAAGCAGTTTGTTTCTGTCTCGAAGTCCCCAGTCCCCATGACCCAAAGTACGAGCTAAGGGGGCGTGGCCTTTCTCAGATGACAAACTGCTCTTTACCAAGCTGAAGACCAATAGCTATTCACATAAATACTGAAGTCATGCTTAATACTTGTCGAGTTTCCGGCTATTTGAGCCTTATACTCTGCATGGACTTGTGGTTTAGATGACCCTTTTGATTATCTTGTACTGTAAGCCGGCTTTCGCGTGGATACCATGCTGTTACATCTATACGAAAAACAGGGTCAAGCAAGTCCCATTGGGCTGCATAGTTTGATTGTAATCGTAAGTGAACAGATCATGCCACTTTAGCGCGAGTCACATCGAGCTTAAGTAAGAATAATCAAGAAATTTGGCTCCTTTGTCCGGTTATAAGATTGCAGCCGTACCCGTTTTTTCGAGTAATCAGCCCTCATAACTCATAGGCATCAAGGCCGGGTCTCCGGGTTTGTGATTACTTATTTAAGCACACCAATCCCCGAAGACCTATATGCACGTGACGTATTTCGATGATATTGATGTATTGATAATAACAAGCATTACTTACTTGTAACTGAAGCAAAGACCATGATAAGACTCGAGACCATCTTCTTTTATTGATAAAAATTTCTTTTTTGAATCAGCAGGCCGCCTCATTAAAAACCTTCCAGTCCCCTTAGGTACCCTGGGTTGGAAAAGAGTGCGTATGAAACCTGCCGTCCATTACACTGCTTTAGTTATTCTCGAGAATCGGCCTCGCGTTGGTACGGCCGATGCACATTCTCCATTTGCTAGGCCCTTTCATAATGAGTACCGGATTTGCTAGCCAATCCGGGTATATCGTCCTTGGAGCGTGATCAGCTGCGGATGGCGGTACGTCTTCTTCTTCCCTGCTAGGAGTTTTGAAAGGATCGCTCCTGATGAAGCCTACCATCTTAGGGTTTTGTTCTGCCCTAACTTTTGCTTTGTCCCCCTCAGGAGTTGGCTTTTTTGACGTTGTCCTCTCTTCTAGGTCCACCTGAGAACGGTAATGTTTGAGCTCTTCCTTCCTGCAGGCTTGCTCGGCCATTGCCGCATCTCCCTCATCACATTCAGCTGCTATATCTCGATTTCCGTGTATTGTAATGGTCTTCTTAGGACCCGGGATTTTCAGCTGTAGGTACACATAACACGGTCTTGCCATGAACTTGGCATAAGCCGGCCTTCCAAACAATGCATGATAAGGACTACGCAACTTTACTACCTCAAAGGTAAGCCACTCGACTCAGTAATTGTCCTTTGACTCTCCAAAAGCTACTTCCAGTGCCACCTTTCCTTCGGGGCATGCCGAATGACCCGGCACTATCCCGTGAAAAACTGTTGTACTCTTTTGCAGCTGCGATTCCTTTAAGCCCATACGCAGAAAAGTTTCCCAGTACAGGATGTTGATACTACTTCCTCCATCCATCAAGACTTTTTTCAGCTCGTAGCCGTTGACCTGTGGTGCCACTACCAAAGCTAAGACTCCCGGGTGATCAACTCTGTCCGGGTGATCCTTCCTGCTCCATGTTACCTCTTGTTCTGACCACCTCAAATATCTTGGAACAGCGGAAGAGACCGAATTAACTGCTTGTTTCAGTATCTTCTTATCCTTGTTAGAGCCTCCCGTAGTGTGCACATGATATTGACCCAGCTGTTTGGGGTTAGCTTGAAAACCTCCCGCTCCCCCTTGATTGTTACCTTGATTTCCAGCTGGCGGGTTGCCGGCTGGGGGCGGTCCGTTGCCCAAATTTCCACCTAGGCCCGTGCCTCCTCCTCGGCCTGCACCTCGCATGGCTCTGTTCACTTCCTCGTTCTTCCACCTTTGTAAGTCGGCACATTGCTCCAATGAATGATTGGCCGGCTTGCCGTTCCTGCTATGCTTCGGGCATGCCATCCTAAATATGTCCCAACTGTTGCTTGGTCTTGGAGGTCCTTGGTAGTGTCCCCCATTGTGATTTCCAGTATTAAAATTTCCTTCGGATCTAGGTCTTGAAGACCCGGCCTCCGTGTTGGCTACAAACTCGGAATTCCCTTCAAACGGGCGCTTGTTTTGGCTATTTCCATTATTGTTTGGCGCCGATCCATTGCCGATTTTCCCACTGCTACTTGTGTTTGTTTTTGCTTTCTTGTCATCAACTTCCTCCTCTGTGGTATCCGTTGCAGCGTGTTTGTTGCACGCATCCATTAACTCTCCCATCGTAACCTCCGCTGCATTCCATGCCGATGAAGACGTTGATTCGGCCGATCGTCACGACCGATCCGGATTCGAGGCGATCCGACTCAGGCCCCCAGCCGGAATCGTCCACCATCTTCTTTCCTTCGTGGTCGTCGTAGATCTCACCGACGACGAGGTTCTCCATGCTTTTCCGAGCTTCTCCCGTGATGCAAACACCTTTGGACGCAGGCCCCACGGTGGGCGCCAACTGTCGTGGGATAATCACGGCAGATGTTACCGGGGGTAACTGATCTTGGGGCAAGTCGACACAGGTATTCGGGAGAGGGTTTAGCTCGAAGGAAGACATGGCGGAAAGCAATCTAAGAACCGGAAAATAACTCGCCGGATCTCAATATGAATTATGCTGGATACTCGATAACAGGTGTTACAACTATGACTTGAATCTCTCTCAGGCTGAGCCCAGGGGTCGGTTTATATAGCACCCATACCCCCCTTGGCTTGCCCTACAAGGCACATCCTGAGCCCTACTCGAACTCTGCATACAAACTCTAACTTTCCTTACCGTAACCCACAATCCGGGTTACAAACATTACAAGCTTTGGGCCTTCCAGAAGTTTCTTTGTCCTTAGCCGGATCCGGTCCAGCCGCCGTTTTGGGCCGAATCACACCTTTGAATTGGTATACCGGGTTACTATCCCCTCATCAGTAGTCCCCAGAATAGCTGGGGCTTCCAAGATTTACTCTTCGAAGCGCTGGCTATTCCCTGCAGAAATGTTAGACACAAACACATGAAGGTCAAGACACAATACGTTGACGAATGGCTGAGATTGGTACCAAGGGGGTCAGGTAATAACCCGGCTCTCCCTTAAAGGTTCTCCCTTAATCTTCCAGATTTGAGTCTTAATAGGAAACTCCATAATTTCACATCTTTCTTGATAATTATCGCTGATACCAGGAAGGAGATTTCCCCTTCCTTTCTCTCTGGATCATATCTGACTACACATAAAGCGTGTTTTTTCAAATTATTATATGTGTGTTGTGTGTTTTGTGTGGCAAAGATTGCACTCCGGGGTGTGACCCGCTTCACCGGCATCCACTTCTCTCTACAGAGTTTACATGCGCTTATAGGCTGAAACTCCCTTATCGGACGAAACGTCGGCAATCTTCCGAAGAGTTGGATCTACCTTTGTGTTTTTTGTTCCTATGGACTACACAAACACATACAAGCAACTAGTTCCACATGGCTACCCTCATTCGACGCCGTTACCGCGTGTATGCGTATAAGTCCGGTATTTCTCCAACGGGTCTAGGGTTTCACCAGAGGGGGGCTCCGGAGCGTCCGGATCCTGTCACAAGCTAGGGTGTGCCATAACATGTTAGTATATGTGCGTTGTGTGTTTTGGGTGGCAAAGATTGCACTCCGGGGTGTGACCCGCTTTACCGGCATCCACTTCTCTCTACGGAGTTTACATGCGCTTATAGGCTGAAACTCCCTTATCGGACGAAACGTCGGGAATCTTCGGAAGAGTTGGGTTCTACCTTTGTGTTTTGTGTTCCTATGGCGTAACCAAATACATCCAAGCAACTAGTTCCACATTGATACCCCCATTCGACGCCGTTACCGCGTGTATGCATATAAGTCCGGTATTTCTCCAACGGGTCTAGGGTTTCACCGGAGGGGGGCTACAGAGCGGCCGGATCCTGTCACGAGCTAGGGTGTGACATACCATGTTAGTATATATGTGTTGTGTGTTTTGGGTGGCAAATATTTCACTCCGGGGTGTGACCCGCTTCACCGGCATGCACTTCTCTCTACGGAATTTACATGCGTTTATAGGCTGAAACTCCCTTAGCGGACGAAACGTCGGGAATCTACCAAAGAGTTGGGTTCTACCTTTGTGTTTTGTGTTCCTATGGCCTACCCAAACACATCAAAGAAACTAGTTCCACATTTCCATCTGCATTCGACGCCGTTACCGCGTGTATGCGTATAAGTCCGGTATTTCTCCAACGGGTCTAGGGTTTCACCGGAGGGGGGCTCCGGAGCGTACGGATCCTGTCACAAGCTAGGGTGTGCCCTACCATGTTAGTATATGTGTGTTGTGTGTTTTGGGTGGCAAAGATTGCACTCCGGGGTGTGACCCGCTTCACCGGCATCCACTTCTCTCTACGGAGTTTACATGCGCTTATAGGCTGAAACTCCTTTATCGGACGAAACGTCGGCAATCTTCCGAAGATTTGGGTTCTACCTTTGTGTTTTGTGTTCCTATGGACTACACAAACACATACAAGCAACTAGTTCCACATGGCTACCCTCATTCGACGCCGTTACCGCGTGTATGCGTATAAGTCCGGTATTTCTCCAACGGGTCTAGGGTTTCACCGGAGGGGGGCTCCAGAGCGTCCGGATCCTGTCACAAGCTAGGGTGTGCCATAACATTTAGTACATGTGTGTTGTGTGTTTTGGGTGGCAAATATTGCACTCCGGGGTGTGACCCGCTTTACCGGCATCCACTTCTTTCTACGGAGTTTACATGCGCTTATAGGCTGAAACTCCCTTATTGGACGAAACGTCGGGAATCTTCCGAAGAGTTGGGTTCTACCTTTGTGTTTTGTGTTCCTATGGCGTAACCAAACACATCCAAGAAACTAGTTCCACATTCATACCCCTATTCGACGCCGTTACCGCGTGTATGCGTATAAGTTCGGTATTTCTCCAACGGGTCTAGGGTTTCACCGGAGGGGGGCTCCGGAGCGGCCGGATCCTGTCACGAGCTAGGGTGTGCCATACCATGTTAGTATATATGTGTTTTGTGTTTTGGGTGGCAAAGATTGCACTCCGGGGTGTGACCCGCTTCACCGGCATCCACTTCTCTCTACGGAGTTTACATGCGCTTATAGGCTAAAACTCCCTTATCGGACGAAACGTCGGCAATCTTCCGAAGAGTTGGGTTCTAACTTTGTTTTTTGTGTTCCTATGGACTACACAAACACATACAAGCAACTAGTTCCACATGGCTACCCTCATTCGACGCCGTTACCGCGTGTATGCGTATAAGTCCGGTATTTCTCCAACGGGTCTAAGGTTTCACCGGAGGGGGGCTCCGGAGCGTCCGGATCCTGTCACAAGCTAGGGTGTGCCATAACATGTTAGTATATGTATGTTGTGTGTTTTGGGTGGCAAAGATTGCACTCCGGGGTGTGACCCGCTTTACCGGCATCCACTTCTCTCTACGGAGTTTACATGCGCTTATAGGCTGAAACTCCCTTATCGGACGAAACGTCGGGAATCTTCGGAAGAGTTGGGTTCTACCTTTGTGTTTTGTGTTCCTATGGCGTAACTAAACACATCCAAGCAACTAGTTCCACATTGATACCCCCATTCGACGCCGTTACCGCGTGTATGCTTATAAGTCCGGTATTTCTCCAACGGGTGTAGGGTTTCACCGGAGGGGGCTACGGAGCGGCCGGATCCTGTCACGAGCTAGGGTGTGCCATACCATGTTAGTATATATGTGTTGTGTGTTTTGGGTGGCAAATATTTCACTCCGGGGTGTGACCCGCTTCACCGGCATCCACTTCTCTCTACGGAATTTACATGCGTTTATAGGCTCAAACTCCCTTAGCGGACGAAACGTCGGGAATCTACCGAAGAGTTGGGTTCTACCTTTGTGTTTTGTGTTCCTATGGCCTACCCAAACACATCAAAGAAACTAGTTCCACATTTCCATCTGCATTCGACGTTGTTACCGCGTGTATGCGTATAAGTCCGGTATTTCTCCAACGGGTCTAGGGTTTCACCGGAGGGGGGCTCCGGAGCGTCCGGATCCTGTCACAAGCTAGGGTGTGCCCTACCATGTTAGTATATGTGTTTTGTGTGATTTGGGTGGCAAAGATTGCACTCCGGGGTGTGACCCGCTTCACCGGCATCCACTTCTCTCTACAGAGTTTACATGCGCTTATAGGCTGAAACTCCCTTATCGGACGAAACGTCGGCAATCTTCCGAAGAGTTGGATCTACCTTTGTGTTTTTTGTTCCTATGGACTACACAAACACATACAAGCAACTAGTTCCACATGGCTACCCTTATTCGACGCCGTTACCGCGTGTATGCGTCTAAGTCTGGTATTTCTCCAACGGGTCTAGGGTTTCACCGGAGGGGGGCTCCGGAGCGTCCGGATCCTGTCACAAGCTAGGGTGTGCCATAACATGTTAGTATATGTGTGTTGTGTGTTTTGGGTGGCAAAGATTGCACTCCGGGGTGTGACCCGCTTTACCGGCATCCACTTCTCTCTACGGAGTTTACATGCGCTTATAGGCTGAAACTCCCTTATCGGACGAAACGTCGGGAATCTTCGGAAGAGTTGGGTTCTACCTTTGTGTTTTGTGTTCCTATGGCGTAACCAAACACATCCAAGCAACTAGTTCCACATTGATACCCCCATTCGACGCCGTCACCGCGTGTATGCATATAAGTCCGGTATTTCTCCAACGGGTCTAGGGTTTCACCGGAGGGGGGCTACGGAGCGGCCGGATCCTGTCACGAGCTAGGGTGTGACATACCATGTTAGTATATATGTGTTGTGTGTTTTGGGTGGAAAATATTTCACTCCGGGGTGTGACCCGCTTCACCGGCATGCACTTCTCTCTACGGAATTTACATGCGTTTATAGGCTGAAACTCCCTTAGCGGACGAAACGTCGGGAATCTACCAAAGAGTTGGGTTCTACCTTTGTGTTTTGTGTTCCTATGGCCTACCCAAACACATCAAAGAAACTAGTTCCACATTTCCATCTGCATTCGGCGCCGTTACCGCGTGTATGCGTATAAGTCCGGTATTTCTCCAACGGGTCTAGGGTTTTACCGGAGGGGGGCTCCGGAGCGTACGGATCCGGTCACAAGCTAGGGTGTGCCCTACCATGTTAGTATATGTGTGTTGTGTGTTTTGGGTGGCAAAGATTGCACACCGGGGTGTGACCCGCTTCACCGGCATCCACTTCTCTCTACGGAGTTTACATGCGCTTATAGGCTGAAACTCCTTTATCGGACGAAACGTCGGCAATCTTCCGAAGATTTGGGTTCTACCTTTGTGTTTTGTGTTCCTATGGACTACACAAACACATACAAGCAACTAGTTCCACATGGCTACCCTCATTCGACGCCGTTACCGCGTGTATGCGTATAAGTCCGGTATTTCTCCAACGGGTCTAGGGTTTCACCGGAGGGGGGATCCAGAGCGTCCGGATCCTGTCACAAGCTATGGTGTGCCATAACATGTTAGTATATGTGTGTTGTGTGTTTTGGGTGGCAAATATTGCACTCCGGGGTGTGACCCGCTTTACCGGCATCCACTTCTCTCTACGGAGTTTACATGCGCTTATAGGCTGAAACTCCCTTATCGGACGAAACGTCGGGAATCTTCCGAAGATTTGGGTTCTACCTTTGTGTTTTGTGTTCCTATGGCGTAACCAAACACATCCAAGAAACTAGTTCCACATTCATACCCCTATTCGACGCCGTTACCGCGTGTATGCGTATAAGTTCGGTATTTCTCCAACGGGTCTAGGGTTTCACCGGAGGGGGGCTCCGGAGCGGCCGGATCCTGTCACGAGCTAGGGTGTGCCATACCATGTTAGTATATATGTGTTGTGTGTTTTGGGTGGCAAAGATTGCACTCCGGGGTGTGACCCGCTTCACCGGCATCCACTTCTCTCTACGGAGTTTACATGCGCTTATAGGCTGAAACTCCCTTATCGGACGAAACGTCGGCAATCTTCCGAAGAGTTGGGTTCTAACTTTGTTTTTTGTGTTCCTATGGACTACACAAACACATACAAGCAACTAGTTCCACATGGCTACCCTCATTCGACGCCGTTACCGCGTGTATGCGTATAAGTCCGGTATTTCTCCAACGGGTCTAAGGTTTCACCGGAGGGGGGCTCCGGAGCGTCCGGATCCTGTCACAAGCTAGGGTGTGCCATAACATCTTAGTATATGTATGTTGTGTGTTTTGGGTGGCAAAGATTGCACTCCGGGGTGTGACCCGCTTTACCGGCATCCACTTCTCTCTACGGAGTTTACATGCGCTTATAGGCTGAAACTCCCTTATCGGACGAAACGTCGGGAATCTTCGGAAGAGTTGGGTTCTACCTTTGTGTTTTGTGTTCCTATGGCGTAACTAAACACATCCAAGCAACTAGTTCCACATTGATACCCCCATTCGACGTTGTTACCGCGTGTATGCATATAAGTCCGGTATTTCTCTAACGGGTCTAGGGTTTCACCGGAGGGGGGCTACGGAGCGGCCGGATCCTGTCACGAGCTAGGGTGTGACATACCATGTTAGTATATATGTGTTGTGTGTTTTGGGTGGCAAATATTTCACTCCGGGGTGTGACCCGCTTCACCGGCATGCACTTCTCTCTACGGAATTTACATGCGTTTATAGGCTGAAACTCCCTTAGCGGACGAAACGTCGGGAATCTACCAAAGAGTTGGGTTCTACCTTTGTGTTTTGTGTTCCTATGGCCTACCCAAACACATCAAAGAAACTAGTTCCACATTTCCATCTGCATTCGACGCCGTTACCCGCGTGTATGCGTATAAGTCCGGTATTTCTCCAACGGGTCTAGGGTTTCACCGGAGGGGGGCTCCGGAGCGTACGGATCCTGTCACAAGCTAGGGTGTGCCCTACCATGTTAGTATATGTGTGTTGTGTGTTTTGGGTGGCAAAGATTGCACACCGGGGTGTGACCCGCTTCACCGGCATCCACTTCTCTCTACGGAGTTTACATGCGCTTATAGGCTGAAACTCCTTTATCGGACGAAACGTCGGCAATCTTCCGAAGATTTGGGTTCTACCTTTGTGTTTTGTGTTCCTATGGACTACACAAACACATACAAGCAACTAGTTCCACATGGCTACCCTCATTCGACGCCGTTACCCGCGTGTATGCGTATAAGTCCGGTATTTCTCCAACGGGTCTAGGGTTTTCACCGGAGGGGGGCTCCAGAGCGTCCGGATCCTGTCACAAGCTAGGGTGTGCCATAACATGTTAGTACATGTGTGTTGTGTGTTTTGGGTGGCAAATATTGCACTCCGGGGTGTGACCCGCTTTACCGGCATCCACTTCTCTCTACGGAGTTTACATGCGCTTATAGGCTGAAACTCCCTTATCGGACGAAACGTCGGGAATCTTCCGAAGAGTTGGGTTCTACCTTTGTGTTTTGTGTTCCTATGGCGTAACCAAACACATCCAAGAAACTAGTTCCACATTCATACCCCTATTCGACGCTGTTACCGCGTGTATGCGTATAAGTTCGGTATTTCTCCAACGGGTCTAGGGTTTCACCGGAGGGGGGCTCCGGAGCGGCCGGATCCTGTCACGAGCTAGGGTGTGCCATACCATGTTAGTATATATGTGTTTTGTGTTTTGGGTGGCAAAGATTGCACTCCGGGGTGTGACCCGCTTCACCGGCATCCACTTCTCTCTACGGAGTTTACATGCGCTTATAGGCTGAAACTCCCTTATCGGACGAAACGTCGGCAATCTTCCGAAGAGTTGGGTTCTAACTTTGTTTTTTGTGTTCCTATGGACTACACAAACACATACAAGCAACTAGTTCCACATGGCTACCCTCATTCGACGCCGTTACCGCGTGTATGCGTATAAGTCCGGTATTTCTCCAACGGGTCTAAGGTTTCACCGGAGGGGGGCTCCGGAGCATCCGGATCCTGTCACAAGCTAGGGTGTGCCATAACATGTTAGTATATGTATGTTGTGCGTTTTGGGTGGCAAAGATTGCACTCCGGGGTGTGACCCGCTTTACCGGCATCCACTTCTCTCTACGGAGTTTACATGCGCTTATAGGCTGAAACTCCCTTATCGGACGAAACGTCGGGAATCTTCGGAAGAGTTGGGTTCTACCTTTGTGTTTTGTGTTCCTATGGCGTAACTAAACACATCCAAGCAACTAGTTCCACATTGATACCCCCATTCGACGCCGTTACCCGCGTGTATGCTTATAAGTCCGGTATTTCTCCAACGGGTGTAGGGTTTCACCGGAGGGGGCTACGGAGCGGCCGGATCCTGTCACGAGCTAGGGTGTGCCATACCATGTTAGTATATATGTGTTGTCTGTTTTGGGTGGCAAATATTTCACTCCGGGGTGTGACCCGCTTCACCGGCATCCACTTCTCTCTACGGAATTTACATGCGTTTATAGGCTCAAACTCCCTTAGCGGACGAAACGTCGGGAATCTACCGAAGAGTTGGGTTCTACCTTTGTGTTTTGTGTTCCTATGGCCTACCCAAACACATCAAAGAAACTAGTTCCACATTTCCATCTGCATTCGACGTTGTTACCGCGTGTATGCGTATAAGTCCGGTATTTCTCCAACGGGTCTACGGTTTCACCGGAGGGGGGCTCCGGAGCGTCCGGATCCTGTCACAAGCTAGGGTGTGCCCTACCATGTTAGTATATGTGTTTTGTGTGATTTGGGTGGCAAATATTGCACTCCGGGGTGTGACCCGCTTCACCGGCATCCACTTCTCTCTACAGAGTTTACATGCGCTTATAGGCTGAAACTCCCTTATCGGACGAAACGTCGGCAATCTTCCGAAGAGTTGGATCTACCTTTGTGTTTTTTGTTCCTATGGACTACACAAACACATACAAGCAACTAGTTCCACATGGCTACCCTCATTCGACGCCGTTACCGCGTGTATGCGTCTAAGTCCGGTATTTCTCCAACGGGTCTAGGGTTTCACCGGAGGGGGGCTCCGGAGCGTCCGGATCCTGTCACAAGCTAGGGTGTGCCATAACATGTTAGTATATGTGTGTTGTGTGTTTTGGGTGGCAAAGATTGCACTCCGGGGTGTGACCCGCTTTACCGGCATCCACTTCTCTCTACGGAGTTTACATGCGCTTATAGGCTGAAACTCCCTTATCGGACGAAACGTCGGGAATCTTCGGAAGAGTTGGGTTCTACCTTTGTGTTTTGTGTTCCTATGGCGTAACCAAACACATCCAAGCAACTAGTTCCACATTGATACCCCCATTCGACGCCGTTACCGCGTGTATGCATATAAGTCCGGTATTTCTCCAACGGGTCTAGGGTTTCACCGGAGGGGGGCTATGGAGCGGCCGGATCCTGTCACGAGCTAGGGTGTGACATACCATGTTAGTATATATGTGTTGTGTGTTTTGGGTGGAAAATATTTCACTCCGGGGTGTGACCCGCTTCACCGGCATGCACTTCTCTATACGGAATTTACATGCGTTTATAGGCTGAAACTCCCTTAGCGGACGAAACGTCGGGAATCTACCAAAGAGTTGGGTTCTACCTTTGTGTTTTGTGTTCCTATGGCCTACCCAAACACATCAAAGAAACTAGTTCCACATTTCCATCTGCATACGGCGCCGTTACCGCGTGTATGCGTATAAGTCCGGTATTTCTCCAACGGGTCTAGGGTTTTACCGGAGGGGGGCTCCGGAGCGTACGGATCCTGTCACAAGCTAGGGTGTGCCCTACCATGTTAGTATATGTGTGTTGTGTGTTTTGGGTGGCAAAGATTGCACACCGGGGTGTGACCCGCTTCACCGGCATCCACTTCTCTCTACGGAGTTTACATGCGCTTATAGGCTGAAACTCCTTTATCGGACGAAACGTCGGCAATCTTCCGAAGATTTGGGTTCTACCTTTGTGTTTTGTGTTCCTATGGACTACACAAACACATACAAGCAACTAGTTCCACATGGCTACCCTCATTCGACGCCGTTACCGCGTGTATGCGTATAAGTCCGGTATTTCTCCAACGGGTCTAGGGTTTCACCGGAGGGGGGCTCCAGAGCGTCCGGATCCTGTCACAAGCTATGGTGTGCCATAACATGTTAGTATATGTGTGTTGTGTGTTTTGGGTGGCAAATATTGCACTCCGGGGTGTGACCCGCTTTACCGGCATCCACTTCTCTCTACGGAGTTTACATGCGCTTATAGGCTGAAACTCCCTTATCGGACGAAACGTCGGGAATCTTCCGAAGATTTGGGTTCTACCTTTGTGTTTTGTGTTCCTATGGCGTAACCAAACACATCCAAGAAACTAGTTCCACATTCATACCCCTATTCGACGCCGTTACCGCGTGTATGCGTATAAGTTCGGTATTTCTCCAACGGGTCTAGGGTTTCACCGGAGGGGGGCTCCGGAGCGGCCGGATCCTGTCACGAGCTAGGGTGTGCCATACCATGTTAGTATATATGTGTTGTGTGTTTTGGGTGGCAAAGATTGCACTCCGGGGTGTGACCCGCTTCACCGGCATCCACTTCTCTCTACGGAGTTTACATGCGCTTATAGGCTGAAACTCCCTTATCGGACGAAACGTCGGCAATCTTCCGAAGAGTTGGGTTCTAACTTTGTTTTTTGTGTTCCTATGGACTACACAAACACATACAAGCAACTAGTTCCACATGGCTACCCTCATTCGACGCCGTTACCGCGTGTATGCGTATAAGTCCGGTATTTCTCCAACGGGTCTAAGGTTTCACCGGAGGGGGGCTCCGGAGCGTCCGGATCCTGTCACAAGCTAGGGTGTGCCATAACATGTTAGTATATGTATGTTGTGTGTTTTGGGTGGCAAAGATTGCACTCCGGGGTGTGACCCGCTTTACCGGCATCCACTTCTCTCTACGGAGTTTACATGCGCTTATAGGCTGAAACTCCCTTATCGGACGAAACGTCGGGAATCTTCGGAAGAGTTGGGTTCTACCTTTGTGTTTTGTGTTCCTATGGCGTAACTAAACACATCCAAGCAACTAGTTCCACATTGATACCCCCATTCGACGCTGTTACCGCGTGTATGCATATAAGTCCGGTATTTCTCTAACGGGTCTAGGGTTTCACCGGAGGGGGACTACGGAGCGGCCGGATCCTGTCACGAGCTAGGGTGTGACATACCATGTTAGTATATATGTGTTGTGTGTTTTGGGTGCCAAATATTTCACTCCGGGGTGTGACCCGCTTCACCGGCATGCACTTCTCTCTACGGAATTTACATGCGTTTATAGGCTGAAACTCCCTTAGCGGACGAAACGTCGGGAATCTACCAAAGAGTTGGGTTCTACCTTTGTGTTTTGTGTTCCTATGGCCTACCCAAACACATCAAAGAAACTAGTTCCACATTTCCATCTGCATTCGACGCCGTTACCGCGTGTATGCGTATAAGTCCGGTATTTCTCCAACGGGTCTAGGGTTTCACCGGAGGGGGGCTCCGGAGCGTACGGATCCTGTCACAAGCTAGGGTGTGCCCTACCATGTTAGTATATGTGTGTTGTGTGTTTTGGGTGGCAAAGATTGCACACCGGGGTGTGACCCGCTTCACCGGCATCCACTTCTCTCTACGGAGTTTACATGCGCTTATAGGCTGAAACTCCTTTATCGGACGAAACGTCGGCAATCTTCCGAAGATTTGGGTTCTACCTTTGTGTTTTGTGTTCCTATGGACTACACAAACACATACAAGCAACTAGTTCCACATGGCTACCCTCATTCGACACCGTTACCGCGTGTATGCGTATAAGTCCGGTATTTCTCCAACGGGTCTAAGGTTTCACCGGAGGGGGGCTCCGGAGCGTCCGGATCCTGTCACAAGCTAGGGTGTGCCATAACATGTTAGTATATGTATGTTGTGTGTTTTGGGTGGCAAAGATTGCACTCCGGGGTGTGACCCGCTTTACCGCATCCACTTCTCTCTACGGAGTTTACATGCGCTTATAGGCTTAAACTCCCTTATCGGACGAAACGTCGGGAATCTTCGGAAGAGTTGGGTTCTACCTTTGTGTTTTGTGTTCCTATGGCGTAACTAAACACATCCAAGCAACTAGTTCCACATTGATACCCCCATTCGACGCCGTTACCGCGTGTATGCATATAAGTCCGGTATTTCTCCAACGGGTCTAGGGTTTCACCGGAGGGGGGCTACGGAGCGGCCGGATCCTGTCACGAGCTAGGGTGTGACATACCATGTTAGTATATATGTGTTGTGTGTTTTGGGTGGCAAATATTTCACTCCGGGGTGTGACCCGCTTCACCGGCATGCACTTCTCTCTACGGAATTTACATGCGTTTATAGGCTGAAACTCCCTTAGCGGACGAAACGTCGGGAATCTACCAAAGAGTTGGGTTCTACCTTTGTGTTTTGTGTTCCTATGGCCTACCCAAACATATCAAAGAAACTAGTTCCACATTTCCATCTGCATTCGACGCCGTTACCGCGTGTATGCTTATAAGTCCGGTATTTCTCCAACGGGTCTAGGGTTTCACCGGAGGGGGGCTCCGGAGCGTACGGATCCTGTCACAAGCTAGGGTGTGCCCTACCATGTTAGTATATGTGTGTTGTGTGTTTTGGGTGGCAAAGATTGCACACCGGGGTGTGACCCGCTTCACCGGCATCCACTTCTCTCTACGGAGTTTACATGCGCTTATAGGCTGAAACTCCTTTATCGGACGAAACGTCGGCAATCTTCCGAAGATTTGGGTTCTACCTTTGTGTTTTGTGTTCCTATGGACTACACAAACACATACAAGCAACTAGTTCCACATGGCTACCCTCATTCGACGCCGTTACCGCGTGTATGCGTATAAGTCCGGTATTTCTCCAACGGGTCCAGCGTTTCACCGGAGGGGGGCTCCAGAGCGTCCGGATCCTGTCACAAGCTAGGGTGTGCCATAACATGTTAGTATATGTGTGTTGTGTGTTTTGGGTGGCAAATATTGCACTCCGGGGTGTGACCCGCTTTACCGGCATCCACTTCTCTCTACGGAGTTTACATGCGCTTATAGGCTGAAACTCCCTTATCGGACGAAACGTCGGGAATCTTCCGAAGAGTTGGGTTCTACCTTTGTGTTTTGTGTTCCTATGGCGTAACCAAACACATCCAAGAAACTAGTTCCACATTCATACCCCTATTCGACGCCGTTACCGCGTGTATGCGTATAAGTTCGGTATTTCTCCAACGGGTCTAGGGTTTCACCGGAGGGGGGCTCCGGAGCGTCCGGATCCTGTCACGAGCTAGGGTGTGCCATACCATGTTAGTATATATGTGTTGTGTGTTTTGGGTGGCAAAGATTGCACTCCGGGGTGTGACCCGCTTCACCGGCATCCACTTCTCTCTACGGAGTTTACATGCGCTTATAGGCTGAAACTCCCTTATCGGACGAAACGTCGGGAATCTTCGGAAGAGTTGTGTTCTACCTTTGTGTTTTGTGTTCCTATGGCGTAACTAAACACATCCAAGCAACTAGTTCCACATTGATACCCCCATTCGACGCTGTTACCGCGTGTATGCTTATAAGTCCGGTATTTCTCCAACGGGTCTAGGGTTTCACCGGAGGGGGCTACGGAGCGGCCGGATCCTGTCACGAGCTAGGGTGTGCCATACCATGTTAGTATATATGTGTTGTGTGTTTTGGGTGGCAACTATTTCACTCCGGGGTGTGACCCGCTTCACCGGCATCCACTTCTCTCTACGGAATTAACATGCGTTTATAGGCTGAAACTCCCTTAGCGGACGAAACGTCGGGAATCTACCGAAGAGTTGGGTTCTACCTTTGTGTTTTGTGTTCCTATGGCCTACCCAAACACATCATAGAAACTAGTTCCACATTTCCATCTGCATTCGACGTCGTTACCGCGTGTATGCGTATAAGTCCGGTATTTCTCCAACGGGTCTAGGGTTTCACCGGAGGGGGGCTCCGGAGCGTCCGGATCCTGTCACAAGCTAGGGTGTGCCCTACCATGTTAGTATATGTGTTTTGTGTGTTTTGGGTGGAAAAGATTGCACTCCGGGGTGTGACCCGCTTCACCGGCATCCACTTCTCTCTACGGAGTTTACATGCGCTTATAGGCTGAAACTCCTTTATCGGACGAAACGTCGGCAATCTTCCGAAGATTTGGGTTCTACCTTTGTGTTTTGTGTTCCTATGTACTACACAAACACATACAAGCAACTAGTTCCACATGGCTACCCTCATTCGACGCCGTTACCGCGTGTATGCGTATAAGTCCGGTATTTCTCCAACGGGTCTAGGGTTTCACCGGAGGGGGGCTCCAGAGCGTCCGGATCCTGTCACAAGCTAGTGTGTGCCATAACATGTTAGTATATGTGTGTTGTGTGTTTTGGGTGGCAAATATTGCACTCCGGGGTGTGACCCGGTTTACCGGCATCCACTTCTCTCTACGGAGTTTACATGCGCTTATAGGCTGAAACTCCCTTATCGGACGAAACGTCGGGAATCTTCCGAAGAGTTGGGTTCTACCTTTGTGTTTTGTGTTCCTATGGCGTAACCAAACACATCCAAGAAACTAGTTCCACATTCATACCCCCATTCGACGCCGTTACCGCGTATATGCGTATAAGTTCGGTATTTCTCCAACGGGTCTAGGGTTTCACCGGAGGGGGGCTCCGGAGCGGCCGGATCCTGTCACGAGCTAGGGTGTGCCATACCATGTTAGTATATATTTGTTGTGTGTTTTGGGTGGCAAAGATTGCACTCCGGGGTGTGACCCGCTTCACCGGCATCCACTTCTCTCTACGGAGTTTACATGCGCTTATAGGCTGAAACTCCCTTATCGGACGAAACGTCGGCAATCTTCCGAAGAGTTGGGTTCTAACTTTGTTTTTTGTGTTCCTATGGACTACACAAACACATACAAGCAACTAGTTCCACATGGCTACCCTCATTCGACGCCGTTACCGCGTGTATGCGTATAAGTCCGGTATTTCTCCAACGGGTCTAGGGTTTCACCGAAGGGGGGCTCCGGAGCGTCCGGATCCTGTCACAAGCTAGGGTGTGCCATAACATGTTAGTATATGTATGTTGTGTGTTTTGGGTGGCAAAGATTGCACTCCGGGGTGTGACCCGCTTTACCGGCATCCACTTCTCTCTACGGAGTTTACATGCGCTTATAGGTTGAAACTCCCTTATCGGACGAAACGTCGGGAATCTTCGGAAGAGTTGGGTTCTACCTTTGTGTTTTGTGTTCCTATGGCGTAACTAAACACATACAAGCAACTAGTTCCACATTGATACCCCCATTCGACGCCGTTACCGCGTGTATGCTTATAAGTCCCGTATTTCTCCAACGGGTCTAGGGTTTCACCGGAGGGGGCTACGGAGCGGCCGGATCCTGTCACGAGCTAGGGTGTTCCATACCATGTTAGTATATATGTGTTGTGTGTTTTGGGTGGCAAATATTTCACTCCGGGGTGTGACCCGCTTCACCGGCATCCACTTCTCTCTACGGAATTTACATGCGTTTATAGGCTGAAACTCCCTTAGCGGACGAAACATCGGGAATCTACCGAAGAGTTGGGTTCTACCTTTGTGTTTTGTGTTCCTATGGCCTACCAAACACATCAAAGAAACTAGTTCCACATTTCCATCTGCATTCGACGCCGTTACCGCGTGTATGCGTATAAGTCCGGTATTTCTCCAACGGGTCTAGGGTTTCACCGGAGGGGGGCTCCGGAGCGTCCGGATCCTGTCACAAGCTAGGGTATGCCCTACCATGTTAGTATATGTGTTTTGTGTGTTTTGGGTGGCAAAGATTGCACTCCGGGGTGTGACCCGCTTCACCGGCATCCACTTCTCTCTACGGAGTTTACATGCGCTTATAGGCTGAAACTCCTTTATCGGACGAAACGTCGGCAATCTTCCGAAGATTTGGGTTCTACCTTTGTGTTTTGTGTTCCTATGGACTACACAAACACATACAAGCAACTAGTTCCACATGGCTACCCTCATTCGACGCCGTTACCGCGTGTATGCGTATAAGTCCGGTATTTCTCCAACGGGTCTAGGGTTTCACCGGAGGGGGGCTCCAGAGCGTCCGGATCCTGTCACAAGCTAGTGTGTGCCATAACATGTTAGTATATGTGTGTTGTGTGTTTTGGGTGGCAAATATTGCACTCCGGGGTGTGACCCGGTTTACCGGCATCCACTTCTCTCTACGGAGTTTACATGCGCTTATAGGCTGAAACTCCCTTATCGGACGAAACGTCGGGAATCTTCCGAAGAGTTGGGTTCTACCTTTTAGTTTTGTGTTCCTATGGCGTAACCAAACACATCCAAGAAACTAGTTCCACATTCATACCCCCATTCGACGCCGTTACCGCGTGTATGCGTATAAGTTCGGTATTTCTCCAACGGGTCTAGGGTTTCACCGGAGGGGGGCTCCGGAGCGGCCGGATCCTGTCACGAGCTAGGGTGTCGCACCCTGGGTTTCTAGAGGATACTCCTCGCACGAACTGGAAGTCAGGTGCTTGGATTATGGGGCATAACTGCTCCCACGTCCCAGCTTCCTGGTAGGCCTGCGCTTATGCGCGACAACACAAGCCCTGCTTCCACCGTCGAGGTAAACTATCCGCTAGGAACCTAAAGGCACTACTGTCGACGTACTTCATCATCAAACACGCACGGTACGTCAACAGTTTGGTACGAATGATAACACAGAATGTCTCTAAGACACAAAAGAATGAAATAAGTGCAACTGGCCTTCACTAAGGCAGAAAATATCGAATACAGTCATCCAGAGGACACATGTCCCAACATATCATGCATTACAACAGCGGAAGCAATCAAAGGGGTCTGAGTACAGACAAATCCATGGCTTAAGAAGCCTGAGAACAAAAAGAAAAACGAAGCCCATCCACGAAGGTCTGGATCCTGCCCTGGTCCAGCTAACTACTCGTCTGCAGCGTCGTCGAACTCCACAAAGTAGCCATCCTGGGAAGCATCGTAGTCGTAGTAGTACTCTGCGTAAACCACAGCCCCAACGGGGTCAGTACATCCAAGTACTGGCAAGCAAGACTCACAGTTCATCAAGGAGTTGCCCGTCAACACAAGCATAGATGCTTGGGATCAACGGAAGAAAGGGGTGATATAAAAGTTGCTGCTGGCTGCTCTAACCAACTACAGAAAGATCTACAAGTTCCGGCTAACAGAAAAGATAAGATCGAGGATTGTAACCAACTGAAAGATAACTTCAACCAAACCCATCCTGGATCTCGCCCCTTATCCAAAGAAGCAATCCGAGGATAACTCACACAGTTATGATAAAGTGAATCAAGTTATTTGTGTGAATAACCTATTACTAGTCAGGTTATTAATCATTGGGTGAAACATGATTGATCATTAAGTTGAAGTTGTCCTGAGTACTTGTTAGCCAGTACTTTCACCAAGTAATCCATAACCGCGGAAAACACGGCTTCTCGAGAAGATTATCCCTGCAGGGTTGCACCAATTTGGCCGTACACTCATGAATATCCCGCCAGATGGGATGCCTCCCACCAAGCGGGGCACTCAACACAACCGACCATTCCTCGCATCAAGCCCAAAGAACCTTGGGCGCACGGCTAATCAAGCCCAGAAGAAAATGGACCATCATAGCACTCTAAGACCGTGTCCCCCTATATGCCGACTACGAAAGTTCCACCCTGCGCTGGGCTCGCAAAAACATGCATGCGGCAAATGGAAAACACGAACTAAATGAGGCGATTTGGACGAGATGCGAATCAGGTCAAGTTGAGGGGGGCGCCCATACTCGCTTCCCAAATGCGGGTAGTGCGCTCATCATGGATCAGTAGACAAGACCCTTTTCCTATTAGGGTCGACACTAGCAGGCTCCAAAACCACTCATGGGCCTCCTGCCGGTGCCTTATCATCAATTATTATTACCATTAGCAATTAACAGGATTGATTGATTAATAACGAGCCCCGGTACAAGATAATAAGATAGTAAAAGTAGTAACCGACAACAGACTCGAGTAAAAGCAACCCTAAGCATGCTAGATAAGAACAGGCACAAGCAATGGCTGTAGGTATGGAGGTGGTGGCAATATCATGGCTCAAGGTATCATGTGATGGGTTCGGAGAACAAGCAACGATACATAGGGCTAGCAATAGTAGACAAAAAGATAGTATCGACAACAAGTGTGGAAAGGAACTCAATGATTCATGTGAGTGATAACTTGCCTGGCAGCTCAGCCTCGTACTGGGCTAGGTCCTGAGTAGTGGTGTCGTAAGGCTCGTCGGTACCAACGTCGTCGTCTAACCGAGAAGAAGCAAAACAACAACGAAGGAAGACGGGCAATCAATACATGGCATAGGTGCACAAACATTGGATGATGCATGTCATGTTTAATAGATGCAACAAAATAACTTGCTTGACATGAAACACAAATTTAAATGGATTCCATATGCAAAAGGGTGCATATGGAAGCCCATGCTTGGAGTTGAATTAAGTGTTCTATCACTAAGCATTAGGTGTAGTTGAATTAGTATGATGCATGCATGATGAAGAACAATAAGATAACAAAATTAAATGCAACTGGAATGATAGTTAACAATTTAGAAAGGCATTTATCAAATTTGGAATTTTGTTACTTAAACATGGCACACAAGTAAAAGTTGTTATCATCAATTTAAAGTGTGCAAAACAAATTACAAATTTTATATTTGAAAAGTTTATCAAATTTTAGTTGGATTACATGTTTCACAATTTGAAATTGGACTTTGGATTATTTAGTTATGAATTAAACAATATTAAACAATTTTTAATTGAATTAAACAAGAATTAAATAGTTTGGGCAATTTAAATTATTCAAACCAGAAAACAAAATTTATATTTGAATAGAGCATTCAAAATGGTGTGAAAAACATATTTTATTTGAATTATTTGGGCTTAAGAATAATTAGTTATGAATTATTTCAATTTGCATTTGAATTATTTGAATTTGAATTTAGATTGCATTTTGAAATTTCAAAACAGAACACAAATTGCATATTTGGAAAGTTTATAAAATTTGGATCAGAATAGACATCAAGTTTGTATGTATTGGATTTATAAAATAAAAGTTATTGAATTTCCAATTTAGATGTTTATTCTGCCTATTTAAAGGAAAAAAAAAAAAAATAACAGATTCGCGTTTTTCTTTTGTCACCGAGAGGGCCTCTACCCGCTGCCACTGACGTGCGGGTCCAGGCCAGCGTGGCAGCCACGCAGGCGCCAGCGTGGACAGGGAAGTAAAACCAGCAAAAAGGGGGGCTTTGCGTCTCCGGGGGTTCGACCCCGAGACCTCCTGGCCCGTGCGCAAGGAACAGACCAACTCAGCTGCGATCGTTTCGTGACAGTAACGGGGAGCGAGGGAGGATAACATGTGTGTGGTGCGCTAACTGAAACTGTATCTGAATTTTGCAGGTACAGCGCGGACAGAACTACGGCCGGCGATCGTCTGCCGCTGCTGCGCTGGGCGCTGCCCTAGCGTGGCTCGTGCGGCCCGTGTGCGTGCGCTGGGCGCCGTGGAAGCGCACGGTGCAGAGGAAGGCGAGGGAGGGAAGGCGACCAGAGAGCTCACCTCGCTGTTCGAGGTAGGGGTTCAGGCGACGGGCAGAAGTCGACGGCGAGGTTGGCGTGGACGGCGGCGGCGATCGGAGGCGGCTAGGGATAGGTGGCGGTGTCGTTGAGGTAGAGGGGACCGCGGCCTTCCAATTCCCGCCGCTAGCGCACGGCGCCACCCATCGGAGACGGCGCGCCTCGCCGGAATTCAGAGAGGGCGCGGCGAGTTTCAGAGATGAGGTTCAGAGAGAAAGGCTGTGGCTTGGGGGAGAGGAAAGGGGGGTTGGCGGCGATGGAGGGGTGGAGCTTAGGGTTTGCGGGCAGGAGGAGGTGCCGCGGTGGTTTTAAGGGCTTGAGGGAGTGGTACGGCGGCCATCGGGAGCTCCAGAGGCGATCGGATGGTGGCGCAGCGTTCGTACGCCATGACGCCAGCAAAGGAGGACGACGACAGCGACCTGAGGGGTATCGGGCCAGAAATAAAAAACGGGCTGGGCTGCTTGGGCCCTGCTCTCCTCCCTCACACTGCTTTTATTTTTTATTTCTGTTTCTGCTTTTTTTTTTGTAGTTAATCAAAAAGGAAACAAAACAAGGTTTGGTTTTAAAGAAATTTTTGGTATAAAAACTAGGTTAATTTTCTTAGTTGAAATACAACCTTTTGGCAGTTTTTGTTTTCCAAAAATTTGTTGTTTGTTTGTTGTTTTAAAAATTAACCAATTTAATTGGAATATGCAATATTAATTAATATTGGTAAAACAAAACATTTTCCATAGGGTTTTCCCCTAGGGTTTTTAAAGGGGTTTAAGAATTATGGATACCAATTAGTTATGAACTTCATGGCTCCAAAAGATTAAAGGTTTGGAGAGCTGGTTTGAAATTGGAAATGATTTGGAATTAATTATTTTAATTGAGTAATTGATTTAAGCAACAATTTAATGGATGAATTACAATGGATTGTTTGGAAACAAAAGAGGTTTTCAAATTGCAATTCTTTGTTTGAAAGAAAGTAACAGACAAGTGTGAAAACAATGTTTGATTAAGCTTGAATTTTTAATATGAAAACAATGCAAACAGAAATGAAAATGAGAATGATGCCATGATGCATTGCATAAATTAAACAAATAAGTAAAAACAACTAAGGTTTTCATACTTGGATGTTACAAAACGCCCCCCCTTGAAGGAATCGCGCCCCGAGATTCCCTACTGAGAAATGAACAGGTCCGGATACTTCTTGCGAAGATCCTCCTCGGTCTCCCACGTTGCCTCTTTATCAGAATGATGCGACCATTGGACTTTCAAGAACTTGGTGCTCTTGTTGCGAGTCTTACGCTCGGTCTCATCGAGAATACGAATTGGGTGCTCCTCATAAGATAGATCATCTTGCAGCTCAATGGAATCATGATCAACTGCACGATCTGGATCTTTGAAACACTTCTTGAGTTGTGACACGTGGAACACATCGTGCACTTTGGAAAGTTTTTCTGGAAGTTCAAGACGATAAGCATTCTCTGCACGTCTTGAGAGGATGTTGAAAGGGCCAATGTATCTTGGTGCAAGCTTTCCTTTCACACCAAAACGATGAGTGCCTCTGAGGGGAGTTACACGGAGATATGCCTTATCACCAGGTGCATAGACCATATCCCTGTGCTTGCTATCATAATAGCTCTTCTGACGAGATTGAGCAATCCTGAGATTGTCACGAATGATACGAACTTTCTCCTCGGCTTCCTTAACAATGTCAGGGCCTAAAAGTGAACGTTCACCAGCTCCAGACCAATTGATTGGACTCCTGCATCTGCGACCATACAGTGCCTCAAATGGTGCCATGCCTAGGCTTGCCTGGTAGCTGTTGTTGTAGGAGAATTCAGCATATGGAAGGCAATCCTCCCATTTCATGCCAAAGGAGAGACCACATGCTCTGAGCATATCCTCGAGAATCTGATTGACTCTTTCGACTTGCCCTTGAGACTGAGGGTGGTAAGCTGTGCTGAACAGAAGTTTAGTGCCCAATGCTTCTTGAAAGCTTTTCCGGAAATGAGAAGTGAAAATACTTCCACGGTCTGAGCTTATTTCCAATGGAACACCATGAAGGGGAACAACCTTTGCTGTGTAGAGCTCTGCTAACTGGCTAGCTGAGATAGTTTCCTTTACAGCATAGAAGTGAGCAACCTTAGTGAGACGATCAATAACAACGAAGATTGCATCGTTGCCCTTTTTGGACTTTGGAAACCCAGTAACGAAGTCCATTTCAATCATGTCCCACTTCCACTCAGGAATTTTCAGAGGTTGGAGTAGACCTGCTGTCTTCTGATGGACTGCCTTAACACGTTGACAAACGTCGCATTCAGAAACGTATTGAGCAATTTCACGTTTCATGCCAGACCACCAATACAGAGTCTTGAGATCCTGGTACATCTTTGTACTTCCAGGGTGAATGGATAGAGGAGTTTCATGAGCCTCCTTGAGAATGATATCCTTGAGACTTTGAATCTGAGGGACTGCAATGCGTCCTTCGAAGAACACAGTTCCCTTGTCATCAATTGAGAAGGACTTGAACTTATCATTGCCCTCCTTGATGTGATCCACAATCTTCTTGATTTCATTATCACGAAGTTGTTCAGAACGAATCTTGTCCTCGAGAGTTGGGCTGGCTGTCAAGCTAGCAAGGTATCCTTCCGGGACAAGACCAAGGTTCAGCTTCTGGAATTCTTCATGAAGTGGAGGTTGGCTCTCCATGATCATGAGATTATTGCAATAGGATTTGCGACTGAGAGCATCGGCCATAACATTAGCCTTGCCTGGAGTGTAAGAAATGGTGAGATCAAAGTCTTTAATCTTCTCAATCCATCTCCTTTGCCTGAGGTTCAGATCTGGCTGAGTGAAGATGTATTTCAGACTCTTGTGATCGGAAAAGATTTCAGTTTTGTTACCCAACAAGTATTGTCTCCATTTCTTGAGGGCAAACACAACTGCTGCAAGTTCAAGATCATGAGTGGGATAGTTTTGCTCATGTGGGTTCAACTGACGTGAAGCATAAGCCACAACTTGACGTTCTTGCATAAGAACTGCTCCTAGGCCTTGGAGAGATGCATCACAGAATATCTGGAAAGGTTTGGTAGTGTCGGGGCCAACTAGAACAGGTGTGGAAGTGAGTTTAGTCTTCAGGAGGTTGAAACTCTCATCACATTGTGGAGTCCAAACGAACTTTTTGTCCTTCTTTGTGAGATCAGTGAGAGGTTTGGCAATCTTGGAAAAGTTTTGGACGAAACGACGGCAATAGCTAGCCAAGCCAAGAAAGCTTCTAACTTGCTTTACCGTCTTAGGGGGTTTCCAATCAACAATTGCCTTAACCTTTTCCGGATCAATGGCAATGCCTTTGGCAGAGATGATATGACCAAGATATGCAACTTCTGGAATCCAGAACTCACATTTTGAAAACTTGGCATACAAACGATGCTCGCGAAGTTTCATGAGAGTGAGACGAAGGTGTTCTCCATGCTCTTCCTCGGATTTTGAGTAGACTAGAATGTCATCGAGATATACCACAACGAACTTGTCGAGGTATTCATGGAAGACAGAATTCATGAGTCTTGAGAAGGTTGCCGGTGCATTGGTGAGACCAAAGGACATGACGGTGTATTCATATAGACCGTACCGAGTGGTGAAAGCCGTCTTAGGAATATCTTCCTTTCTGATCTTTATCTGATGGTAACCCATCCTCAAGTCCAACTTTGAGAATATTGAGGCTCCAGCAAGTTGATCAAAAAGATCATCGATACGAGGAAGTGGATACTTGTTCTTGATGGTTTTCTCGTTGAGAGGACGATAGTCAACCACGAGTCTCTTAGTTTGATCCTTCTTGGCAACAAACAGAGTTGGGCAACCCCAAGCGGAGGAACTAGGCTGAATGAAACCTTTGTCCATATACATATCGATTTGCCCCTTCAACAATTTCAGTTCAGGAGGAGCTATCTTATATGGATGCTTAGAGATTGGAGCAGTACCTGGCTCAAGCTCGATCACGAACTCAACTGCTCTGTCCGGGGGCATCCCTGGCAACTCTTCTGGAAAGACGTCAGGGAACTCACAAACCACCGGAACATTTTCAATTGCCGGAAGGGGTTTGGCATCAAGGCTGAACAGCTGAGCAGAAGTTGATCCATATGGAGAATAGACTATCTGGCCTGAAGTGTGGGAGAGAGTTATTGAATTTTGAGCACAGTCAATTTTAGCTTTGTGGGTCTTCAACCAATCCATACCCAGAATGACATCAATGTCAGAATTTCCCAGCAACATGAGTGAAGCAAGGAATACACGACCTCCAATTAGGATCTGATTGTCCATGCTTATCTTGGAAGTAATCATTTTATTTCCCGGAGAGTGCACATAGATTTGATTGCTTAGCGGAACCAGAGCTAAATTGTACGTTGTAGCAAAGATCTTTGACACAAACGAATGCGATGCTCCAGTATCAAACAACACTTTAGCTGGAATAGAGTTTACGGGTAATATACCGAGAACGACGTCAGCAGCCTCTTCGGCTTTGTCGGCCTTGATATGGTTCACCCTCGCGTTCCTCCCGACAGGCCTATTGTTGGAGTTGAATGCTTTAGCCGGAGGAGCACGAACCATAGCCTGGTTGGTGTTGGGGCGAGGAGGTAGGGGTAGCTGCTTCTGAGTGCACTTGTCAGCATAATGTCCAGTATCCTTGCACTTGTAGCAAGTGACGATGCGAGAAGGACCTGGCCTTGGCTGCCCCATCGGGAACCTCTGACCCTGCATCTGAGATGGGTTGGGTGGGCGGGGACCAAAGCCTGGAGAAGCTTGGGCATTTGGAGCCCGAGTGACAGCACCATTTGGCACCCAGATGCGGCGCTTCTGCGGAGGGGGTGGTCATGTTGGAGGAGGAACCACCCTCACGCGAGTGCTTGCGGGACTCTTCGAACGCCTTGCGCCCATTCTCCTCATTGAGCGCGGTGTTGACGAGCTCCACGAAGTCCTTGCACTTGATGTTTGTGAGAGCGTACTTCAGTTCCGGGTTAAAACCTCGGCGGAACCTTGCCATCTTCTTGGCTTCGGTGGACACTTCGTCACCAGCGTACCGAGCGAGACGATTGAACTCGTTCTGGTAGCCGAGAACGTCCAGCTTGCCCTGTCTGAGAGAGCAGAATTCCTCACGCATCTTTTCCATGAGACCATCCGGGATGTGGTGCTTCAGGAAGGCATCTCTGAAACATCCCCAGTTGATAGGAAAGCCAGCCCTCATGGCCTGGTAGTTCTCCCACCAAGTAGCTGCCTGACCCTTCAGTAGGTAGGTGGCGTACTTGACCTTATCCTCTTCAGCAACATGAGCTATCTCCAGAGCTCTTGCTACGTCACGGATCCAGTCATCAGCATCCAGGGGCTCACGTGTTGCCACGAAAGCTTTTGGGCCCAAGCTGAGGAAGTCCTTGATGGTGACCCTTGGAGCATTCTGGTTGTGTTGCTGGTTAGCCTGGATCTGGGCCATCTGTGTCACCACTTGGGTCATCTGAGCCAACAGCTCCCCCATTGGTGGTGGCGGTGGCGGGTTGTTCCTGGTTGGAGGCATCCTGAACAGAAATTCATTTTAGCACAACAACAGAAAAGGATAGACTTGGTAACCGAAAGATAGATTATTCCGACGCATGAATAGATAACCAACAGGTACATCATCACATGTTCAAATACATCAGAATATCCAACAGACCAATACATGGTTCGAAAACTAAAGGATAAACTAGACACAGCTAGTAATGGATACAACGGTACTCCCATGCTCATCACGCAGGACGGCGGTGAGTAGTACGACGAGAGATACGGTGAGGAGGAATCCCACGGAAGTAGGTATCACGACGATCCATGTAGATAGGAACTGCTCTGAGAGCAACTCTCGGTGTGGTGAAGTGGAAAGCGTCGTATCCCTGTGCTCCATAGCGGGGAATCCCTGTGTAACCAGCTCCGAGGTCGAGAAGTGGGCCTCTGATCGGCTCGTAACCTCCAGCATCTGGCAACGGAAGACCAGCTGGCTGAACGACACGTGCGAAGCGCTCGTCTCCAACAAAGTCTGTGGTGTACGTCGCCAGACGAGTGAGAGCAAGGTGGAGCTGCTCCCTGACTGAGGCTAACTCCTGAGAAAGTGCGGAAGCAACGGCATCACTGTGACTAGCAAACTGGGCAGTGACCTGGAGCCTGGAGCTATCAGTCTCGTAGGTATCCATGTCACGGTGGATAGTGAAGTGAGCTCCTGCTGCCGTGATGTAACCACGGGGGATGTGACGAAAACTGGACTTATCAAACCCCCAGTAGTCAGCACGGAGAACGGTGACACTCACGTACGCTGCCTGCTGCACTGCCTTATCCACTGTGGACCCTACTGCCTCGTACTGGTGTGCAATGCTCCTGCCATCATCCGACAGAATGTAGACGATAGCCCGGTAGCAAGTCTGGTCACACTCTCGCTGGTGCTCGTAGACCTGGTACTCTGGTGCCCAATGGAACCCCAGAAAGGTAACCATGTCTCTCAGCAACTCCGGAAAACCGGCGGTGCTCTCACAGCGAGTCATGCGAACCACCTGCGGATAGTAGTTGAGACCCATCTGCAGATTATTTGGAAGGTTTTGATTAGACTCTGGTAGATGAAAAAGGATGTGGAAAACAACAACAAGGTTGAACGGACGAAATGATGTTGAAAAGAACATGATATTGAAGCAACATCGGGAAAACGAGACCAAAAGTCCTGAGGTACTACAGATAACCCAAAACACGTGAAATCCTAACTTGAAAGTTTAGGTGAGAACAGAAAACAACGTTGCACTTCCTTACCAGAAAAAGGGTGGGTGGGTGGGGAAAGAAGAAAAATGGCAGAATTCCTACTCTCACGTTTCATTTTTCCTATATGGCTACAAAATAGTTTCTAGACTCAACTGCGACCAGTAAAAAGGGATCCTACAGGCAGACAGGCTCTGATACCATTTGTCGCACCCTGGGTTTCTAGAGGATACTCCTCGCACGAACTGGAAGTCAGGTGCTTGGATTATGGGGCATAACTGCTCCCACGTCCCAGCTTCCTGGTAGGCCTGCGCTTATGCGCGACAACACAAGCCCTGCTTCCACCGTCGAGGTAAACTATCCGCTAGGAACCTAAAGGCACTACTGTCGACGTACTTCATCATCAAACACGCACGGTACGTCAACAGTTTGGTACGAATGATAACACAGAATGTCTCTAAGACACAAAAGAATGAAATAAGTGCAACTGGCCTTCACTAAGGCAGAAAATATCGAATACAGTCATCCAGAGGACACATGTCCCAACATATCATGCATTACAACAGCGGAAGCAATCAAAGGGGTCTGAGTACAGACAAATCCATGGCTTAAGAAGCCTGAGAACAAAAAGAAAAACGAAGCCCATCCACGAAGGTCTGGATCCTGCCCTGGTCCAGCTAACTACTCGTCTGCAGCGTCGTCGAACTCCACAAAGTAGCCATCCTGGGAAGCATCGTAGTCGTAGTAGTACTCTGCGTAAACCACAGCCCCAACGGGGTCAGTACATCCAAGTACTGGCAAGCAAGACTCACAGTTCATCAAGGAGTTGCCCGTCAACACAAGCATAGATGCTTGGGATCAACGGAAGAAAGGGGTGATATAAAAGTTGCTGCTGGCTGCTCTAACCAACTACAGAAAGATCTACAAGTTCCGGCTAACAGAAAAGATAAGATCGAGGATTGTAACCAACTGAAAGATAACTTCAACCAAACCCATCCTGGATCTCGCCCCTTATCCAAAGAAGCAATCCGAGGATAACTCACACAGTTATGATAAAGTGAATCAAGTTATTTGTGTGAATAACCTATTACTAGTCAGGTTATTAATCATTGGGTGAAACATGATTGATCATTAAGTTGAAGTTGTCCTGAGTACTTGTTAGCCAGTACTTTCACCAAGTAATCCATAACCGCGGAAAACACGGCTTCTCGAGAAGATTATCCCTGCAGGGTTGCACCAATTTGGCCGTACACTCATGAATATCCCGCCAGATGGGATGCCTCCCACCAAGCGGGGCACTCAACACAACCGACCATTCCTCGCATCAAGCCCAAAGAACCTTGGGCGCACGGCTAATCAAGCCCAGAAGAAAATGGACCATCATAGCACTCTAAGACCGTGTCCCCCTATATGCCGACTACGAAAGTTCCACCCTGCGCTGGGCTCGCAAAAACATGCATGCGGCAAATGGAAAACACGAACTAAATGAGGCGATTTGGACGAGATGCGAATCAGGTCAAGTTGAGGGGGGCGCCCATACTCGCTTCCCAAATGCGGGTAGTGCGCTCATCATGGATCAGTAGACAAGACCCTTTTCCTATTAGGGTCGACACTAGCAGGCTCCAAAACCACTCATGGGCCTCCTGCCGGTGCCTTATCATCAATTATTATTACCATTAGCAATTAACAGGATTGATTGATTAATAACGAGCCCCGGTACAAGATAATAAGATAGTAAAAGTAGTAACCGACAACAGACTCGAGTAAAAGCAACCCTAAGCATGCTAGATAAGAACAGGCACAAGCAATGGCTGTAGGTATGGAGGTGGTGGCAATATCATGGCTCAAGGTATCATGTGATGGGTTCGGAGAACAAGCAACGATACATAGGGCTAGCAATAGTAGACAAAAAGATAGTATCGACAACAAGTGTGGAAAGGAACTCAATGATTCATGTGAGTGATAACTTGCCTGGCAGCTCAGCCTCGTACTGGGCTAGGTCCTGAGTAGTGGTGTCGTAAGGCTCGTCGGTACCAACGTCGTCGTCTAACCGAGAAGAAGCAAAACAACAACGAAGGAAGACGGGCAATCAATACATGGCATAGGTGCACAAACATTGGATGATGCATGTCATGTTTAATAGATGCAACAAAATAACTTGCTTGACATGAAACACAAATTTAAATGGATTCCATATGCAAAAGGGTGCATATGGAAGCCCATGCTTGGAGTTGAATTAAGTGTTCTATCACTAAGCATTAGGTGTAGTTGAATTAGTATGATGCATGCATGATGAAGAACAATAAGATAACAAAATTAAATGCAACTGGAATGATAGTTAACAATTTAGAAAGGCATTTATCAAATTTGGAATTTTGTTACTTAAACATGGCACACAAGTAAAAGTTGTTATCATCAATTTAAAGTGTGCAAAACAAATTACAAATTTTATATTTGAAAAGTTTATCAAATTTTAGTTGGATTACATGTTTCACAATTTGAAATTGGACTTTGGATTATTTAGTTATGAATTAAACAATATTAAACAATTTTTAATTGAATTAAACAAGAATTAAATAGTTTGGGCAATTTAAATTATTCAAACCAGAAAACAAAATTTATATTTGAATAGAGCATTCAAAATGGTGTGAAAAACATATTTTATTTGAATTATTTGGGCTTAAGAATAATTAGTTATGAATTATTTCAATTTGCATTTGAATTATTTGAATTTGAATTTAGATTGCATTTTGAAATTTCAAAACAGAACACAAATTGCATATTTGGAAAGTTTATAAAATTTGGATCAGAATAGACATCAAGTTTGTATGTATTGGATTTATAAAATAAAAGTTATTGAATTTCCAATTTAGATGTTTATTCTGCCTATTTAAAGGAAAATAAAAAAAAAATAACAGATTCGCGTTTTTCTTTTGTCACCGAGAGGGCCTCTACCCGCTGCCACTGACGTGCGGGTCCAGGCCAGCGTGGCAGCCACGCAGGCGCCAGCGTGGACAGGGAAGTAAAACCAGCAAAAAGGGGGGCTTTGCGTCTCCGGGGGTTCGACCCCGAGACCTCCTGGCCCGTGCGCAAGGAACAGACCAACTCAGCTGCGATCGTTTCGTGACAGTAACGGGGAGCGAGGGAGGATAACATGTGTGTGGTGCGCTAACTGAAACTGTATCTGAATTTTGCAGGTACAGCGCGGACAGAACTACGGCCGGCGATCGTCTGCCGCTGCTGCGCTGGGCGCTGCCCTAGCGTGGCTCGTGCGGCCCGTGTGCGTGCGCTGGGCGCCGTGGAAGCGCACGGTGCAGAGGAAGGCGAGGGAGGGAAGGCGACCAGAGAGCTCACCTCGCTGTTCGAGGTAGGGGTTCAGGCGACGGGCAGAAGTCGACGGCGAGGTTGGCGTGGACGGCGGCGGCGATCGGAGGCGGCTAGGGATAGGTGGCGGTGTCGTTGAGGTAGAGGGGACCGCGGCCTTCCAATTCCCGCCGCTAGCGCACGGCGCCACCCATCGGAGACGGCGCGCCTCGCCGGAATTCAGAGAGGGCGCGGCGAGTTTCAGAGATGAGGTTCAGAGAGAAAGGCTGTGGCTTGGGGGAGAGGAAAGGGGGGTTGGCGGCGATGGAGGGGTGGAGCTTAGGGTTTGCGGGCAGGAGGAGGTGCCGCGGTGGTTTTAAGGGCTTGAGGGAGTGGTACGGCGGCCATCGGGAGCTCCAGAGGCGATCGGATGGTGGCGCAGCGTTCGTACGCCATGACGCCAGCAAAGGAGGACGACGACAGCGACCTGAGGGGTATCGGGCCAGAAATAAAAAACGGGCTGGGCTGCTTGGGCCCTGCTCTCCTCCCTCACACTGCTTTTATTTTTTATTTCTGTTTCTGCTTTTTTTTTTGTAGTTAATCAAAAAGGAAACAAAACAAGGTTTGGTTTTAAAGAAATTTTTGGTATAAAAACTAGGTTAATTTTCTTAGTTGAAATACAACCTTTTGGCAGTTTTTGTTTTCCAAAAATTTGTTGTTTGTTGTTTTAAAAATTAACCAATTTAATTGGAATATGCAATATTAATTAATATTGGTAAAACAAAACATTTTCCATAGGGTTTTCCCCTAGGGTTTTTAAAGGGGTTTAAGAATTATGGATACCAATTAGTTATGAACTTCATGGCTCCAAAAGATTAAAGGTTTGGAGAGCTGGTTTGAAATTGGAAATGATTTGGAATTAATTATTTTAATTGAGTAATTGATTTAAGCAACAATTTAATGGATGAATTACAATGGATTGTTTGGAAACAAAAGAGGTTTTCAAATTGCAATTCTTTGTTTGAAAGAAAGTAACAGACAAGTGTGAAAACAATGTTTGATTAAGCTTGAATTTTTAATATGAAAACAATGCAAACAGAAATGAAAATGAGAATGATGCCATGATGCATTGCATAAATTAAACAAATAAGTAAAAACAACTAAGGTTTTCATACTTGGATGTTACATAGGGTGTGCCATACCATGTTAGTATATATGTGTTGTGTATTTTGGGTGGCAAATATTGCACTCCGGGGTGTGACCCGCTTCACCGGCATCCACTTCTCTCTACGGAGTTTACATGCGCTTATAGGCTGAAACTCCCTTATCGGACGAAACGTCGGCAATCTTCCGAAGAGTTGGGTTCTAACTTTGTTTTTTGTGTCCCTATGGACTACGCAAACACATACAAGCAACTAGTTCCACATGGCTACCCTCATTCTACGCCGTTACCGCGTGTATGCGTATAAGTCCGGTATTTCTCCAACGGGTCTAGGGTTTCACCGGAGGGGGGCTCTGGAGCGTCCGGATCCTGTCACAAGCTAGGGTGTGCCATAACATGTTAGTATATGTGTGTTTTGTGTTTTGGGTGGCAAAGATTGCACTCCGGGGTGTGACCCGCTTTACCGGCATCCACTTCTCTCTACGGAGTTTACATGCGCTTATAGGCTGAAACTCCCTTATCGGACGAAACGTCGAGAATATTCAGAAGAGTTGGGTTCTACCTTTGTGTTTTGTGTTCCTATGGCGTAACCAAACACATCAAAGCAACTAGTTCCACGTTGATACCCCCATTCGACATCATTACCGCGTGTATGCGTATAAGTCCGGTATTTCTTCAACGGGTCTAGGGTTTCACCGGAGGGGGGCTACGGAGCGTCCGGATCCTGTCACGAGCTAGGGTGTGCCATACCATGTTAGTATATATGTGTTGTGTGTTTTTGGTGGCAAAGATTGCACTCCGGGGTGTGACCCGCTTCACCGGCATCCACTTCTCTCTACGGAGTTTACATGCGTTTATAGGCTGAAACTCCCTTAGCGGACGAAACATCGGGAATCTTCCGAAGAGTTGGGTTCTACCTTTGTGTTTTGTGTTCCTATGGCCTACCCAAACACATCAAAGCAACTATTTCCACATTTCCACCCCCATTCGATGCCGTTACCGCGTGGATGCGTATAAGTCCGGTATTTCTCCAACGGGTTTAGGGTTTCACCGGAGGGGGGCTCCGGAGCGTCCGGATCCTGTCACAAGCTAGGGTGTGCCATACCATGTTAGTATATGTGTGTTGTGTGTTTTGGGTGGCAAATATTGCACTCCGGGGTGTGACCCGCTTCACCGGCATCCACTTCTCTCTACGGAGTTTACATGCGCTTATAGGCTGAAACTCCTTTATCGGACGTAACGTCGGCAATCTTCCGAAGAGTTGGGTTCTACCTTTTTGTTTTGTGTTCCTATGGACTACAAAAACACATACAAGCAACTAGTTCCACATGGCTACCCTCATTCGACGCCGTTACGGCGTGTATGCGTATAAGTCCGGTATTTCTCCAACGGGTCTAGGGTTTCACCGGAGGGGGGCTCAGGAGCGTCCGGATCCTGTCACAAGCTAGGGTGTGCCATACCATGTTAGTATATGTGTGTTGTGTGTTTTGGGTGGAAAATATTGCACTCCGGGGTGTGACCCGCTTTACCGGCATCCACTTCTCTCTACGGAGTTTACATGCGCTTATAGGCTGAAACTCCCTTATCGGACGAAACGTCGGGAATCTTCCGAAGAGTTGGGTTCTACCTTTGTGTTTTGTGTTCCTATGGCGTAACCAAACACATCCAAGAAACTAGTTCCACATTGATACCCCCATTCGACGCCGTTACCGCGTGTATGCGTATAAGTTCGGTATTTCTCCAACGGGTCTAGGGTTTCACCGGAGGGGGGCTCCGGAGCGGCCGGATCCTGTCACGAGCTAGGGTGTGCCATACCATGTTAGTATATATGTGTTGTGTGTTTTGGGTGGCAAATATTGCACTCCGGGGTGTGACCCGCTTCACCGGCATCCACTTCTCTCTACGGAGTTTACATGCGCTTATAGGCTGAAACTCCCTTATCGGACGAAACGTCGGCAATCTTCCGAAGAGTTGGGTTCTAACTTTGTTTTTTCTGTTCCTATGGACTACACAAACACATACAAGCAACTAGTTCCACATGGCTACCCTCATTCGACGCCGTTACCGCGTGTATGCGTATAAGTCCGGTATTTCTCCAACGGGTCTAGGGTTTCACCGGAGGGGGGCTCCGGAGCGTCCGGATCCTGTCACAAGCTAGGGTGTGCCATAACATGTTAGTATATGTGTGTTGTGTGTTTTGGGTGGCAAATATTGCACTCCAGGGTGTGACCCGCTTTACCGGCATCCACTTCTCTCTACGGAGTTTACATGCGCTTATAGGTTGAAACTCCCTTATCAGACGAAACGTCGGGAATCTTCGGAAGAGTTGGGTTCTACCTTTGTGTTTTGTGTTCCTATGGCGTAACTAAACACATCAAAGCAACTAGTTCCACATTGATACCCCCATTCGACGCCGTTACCGCGTGTATGCTTATAAGTCCGGTATTTCTCCAACGGGTCTAGGGTTTCACCGGAGGGGGTCTACGGAGCGGCCGGATCCTATCACGAGCTAGGGTGTGCCATACCATGTTAGTATATATGTGTTGTGTGTTTTGGGTGGCAAATATTTCACTCCGGGGTGTGACCCGCTTCACCGGCATCCACTTCTCTCTACGGAATTTACATGCGTTTATAGGCTGAAACTCTCTTAGCGGACGAAACGTCGGGAATCTACCGAAGAGTTGGGTTCTACCTTTGTGTTTTGTGTTCCTATGGCCTACCCAAACACATCAAAGAAACTAGTTCCACATTTCCATCTGCATTCGACGCCGTTACCGCGTGTATGCGTATAAGTCCGGTATTTCTCCAACGGGTCTAGGGTTTCACCGGAGGGGGGCTCCGGAGCGTCCGGATCCTGTCACAAGCTAGGGTGTGCCCTACCATGTTAGGATATGTGTGTTGTGTGTTTTGGGTGGCAAAGATTGCACTCCGGGGTGTGACCCGCTTCACCGGAATCCACTTCTCTCTACGGAGTTTACATGCGCTTATAGGCTGAAACTCCTTTATCGGACGAAACGTCGGCAATCTTCCGAAGATTTGGGTTCTACCTTTGTGTTTTGTGTTCCTATGGACTACACAAACACATACAAGCAACTAGTTACATATGGCTACCCTCATTCGACGCCGTTACCGCGTGTATGCGTATAAGTCTGGTATTTCTCCATCGGGGCTAGGGTTTCACCGGAGGGGGGCTCCAGAGCGTCCGGATCCTGTCACAAGCTAGGGTGTGCCATAACATGTTAGTATATGTGTGTTGTGTGTTTTGGGTGTCAAATATTGCACTCCGGGGTGTGACCCGCTTTACCGGCATCCACTTCTCTCTACGGAGTTTACATGCGCTTATAGCCTGAAACTCCCTTATCGGACGAAACGTCGGGAATCTTCCGAAGAGTTGGGTTCTACCTTTGTGTTTTGTGTTCCTATGGCGTAACCAAACACATCCAAGAAACTATTTCCACATTCATACCCCCATTCGACGTCGTTACCGCGTGTATGCGTATAAGTTCGGTATTTCTCCAACGGGTCTAGGGTTTCACCGGAGGGGGGCTCCGGAGCGGCCGGATCCTGTCACGAGCTAGGGTGTGCCATACCATGTTAGTATATATGTGTTGTGTGTTTTGGGTGGCAAAGATTGCACTCCGGGGTGTGACCCGCTTCACCGGCATCCACTTCTCTCTACGGAGTTTACATGCGCTTATAGGCTGAAACTCCCTTATCAGACGAAACGTCGGCAATCTTCCGAAGAGTTGGGTTCTAACTTTGTTTTTTGTGTTCCTATGGACTACACAAACACATACAAGCAACTAGTTCCACATGGCTACCCTCATTCTACGCCGTTACCGCGTGTATGCGTATAAGTCCGGTATTTCTCCAACGGGTCTAGGGTTTCACCGGAGGGGGGCTCTGGAGCGTCCGGATCCTGTCACAAGCTAGGGTGTGCCATAACATGTTAGTATATGTGTGTTTTTTGTTTTAGGTGGCAAAGATTGCACTCCGGGGCGTGACCCGCTTTACCGGCATCCACTTCTCTCTACGGAGTTTACATGCGCTTACAGGCTGAAACTCCCTTATCGGACGAAACGTCGGGAATCTTCCGAAGAGTTGGGTTCTACCTTTGTGTTTTGTGTTCCTATGGCGTAACCAAACACATCAAAGCAACTAGTTCCACATTGATACCCCCATTCGACATCATTACCGCGTGTATGCGTATAAGTCCGGTATTTCTTCAACGGGTCTAGGGTTTCACCGGAGGGGGGCTACGGAGCGTCCGGATCCTGTCATGAGCTAGGGTGTGCCATACCATGTTAGTATATATGTGTTGTGTGTTTTGGGTTGCAAAGATTGCACTCCGGGGTGTGACCCGCTTCACCGGCATCCACTTCTCTCTACGGAGTTTACATGCGTTTATAGGCTGAAACTCCCTTAGCGGACGAAACATCGGGAATCTTCCGAAGAGTTGGGTTCTACCTTTGTGTTTTGTGTTCCTATGGCCTACCCAAACACATCAAAGCAACTAGTTCCACATTTCCACCCCCATTCGATGCCGTTACCGCGTGTATGCGTACAAGTCCGGTATTTCTCCAACGGGTTTAGGGTTTCACCGGAGGGGGGCTCCGGAGCGTCCGGATCCTGTCACAAGCTAGGGTGTGCCATAACATGTTAGTATATGTGTGTTGTGTTTTTTGGGTGGCAAAGATTGCACTCCGGGGTGTGACCCGCTTCACCGACAGCCACTTCTCTCTACGGAGTTTACATGCGCTTATAAGCTGAAACTCCTTTATCGGACGTAACGTCGGCAATCTTCCGAAGAGTTGGGTTCTACCTTTTTGTTTTGTGTTCCTATGGACTACAAAAACACATACAAGCAACTAGTTCCACATGGCTACCCTCATTCGACGCCGTTACCGCGTGTATGCGTATAATTTCGGTATTTCTCCAACGGGTCTAGGGTTTCACCGGAGGGGGGCTCAGGAGCGTCCGGATCCTGTCACAAGCTAGGGTGTGCCATACCATGTTAGTATATGTGTGTTGTGTGTTTTGGGTGGAAAATATTGCACTCCGGGGTGTGACCCGCTTTACCGGCATCCACTTCTCTCTACGGAGTTTACATGCGCTTATAGGCTGAAACTCCCTTATCGGACGAAACGTCGGGAATCTTCCGAAGAGTTGGGTTCTACCTTTGTGTTTTGTGTTCCTATGGCGTAAAGAAACACATCCAAGCAACTAGTTCCACATTGATACCCCCATTCGACGCCGTTACCGCGTGTATGCGTATAAGTCCGGTATTTCTCCAACGGGTCTAGGGTTTCACCGGAGGGGGCTCCGGAGCGGCCGGATCCTGTCACGAGGTAGGGTGTGCCATACCATGTTAGTATATATGTGTTGTGTGTTTTGGGTGGCAAAGATTGCACTCCGGGGTGTGACCCGCTTCACCGGCATCCACTTCTCTCTACGGAGTTTACATGCGTTTATAGGCTAAAACTCCCTTAGCGGACGAAACGTCGGGAATCTTCCGAAGAGTTGGGTTCTACCTTTGTGTTTTGTGTTCCTATGGCCTACCTAAACACATCAAAGCAACTAGTTCCACAATTCTACCCCCATTCGACGTCGTTACCGCGTGTATGCGTATAAGTCCGGTATTTCTCCTACGGGTCTAGGGTTTCACCGGAGGGGGGCTCCGGAGCGTCCGGATCCTGTCACAAGCTAGGGTGTGCCATACCATGTTAGTATATGTGTGTTGTGTGTTTTGGGTGGCAAAGATTGCACTCCGGGGTGTGACCCGCTTCACCGGCATCCACTTCTCTCTACGGAGTTTACATGCGCTTATAGCCTGAAACTCCTTTATCGGACGAAACGTGGGCAATCTTCCGAGGAGTTGGGCTCTACCTCTGTGTTTTGTGTTCCTATGGCCTAACCAAACACATCCAAGCAACTAGTTCCACATTGCTACTCCCATTTGACGCCGTTACCGCGTGTATGCGTATAAGTCCGGTATTTCTCCAGCGGGTCTAGGGTTTCACCGGAGGGGGGATCCGGAGCGTCCGGATCCTGTCACAAGCTAGGGTGTGCCATACCATATAGCGTTGGCGATGTGCCTCTTGATACTCTGGTCCTTCACCTTGTTTTAGCTCTGATTGCCGCTTGCCGGCTAGTTGCTGCTGCGTCAAATACTCAGTACCCCAGTTACTTACCTCTGAACTTGAACTATCAGTGGCCTGGTTGCTTGCCTCTAAACCTCAACTAACAGTAACTTGGTTGCTTGCCTCTGAACGTTAACTAACAGTAACCTGGTTGCTTGCAGACTACAGGTAGTAACCAGCAAGGCCTTGTTTTCACTCATTTTGTAACCGAAGGTGACTTAATTCATCTAGGATTAACGGCCACTTGCAGTTATAAGTTTGCTGGCCTCTTGGTTGGTCCTCGTACTTAATATAATGTAATGCAACACTGCTAGTCTTGTACCAACTCCTGTTTGTAATGGCCACTATTTAGTTGATTAAAAATCTTACCAACTTCTGTTTTAGTTTCTCTGCCATACATGGTTTCTCTGCAATGTAATTCTTCCATACATAGTTTCTCTGCCACACTATATAACGCTGATGCAAAAAAAATACATTATTTACTCCATTATCTGATTTTTAGTTTCACATGGAGCTGATGTCATATGCTATGTTTGTATCCATAGATGATAGCTGTGACTCAATGCAATTTTTTCGCAACCTATTTATATATTTTGAGGATATCAGAGTTGCATGTGAGGGTTTGATCCTTCAACCTATTTATTTATATATTTCTGTCACTGTCTTGTGAACAAGAAAAACTTTGCAATTTGAGTGCATACTTTTTTAGTTCTTCAACCATGTTCTTTTGGTTGAAGGAAGAGATCACCGACATGCAAAAAAACTAAGGTGTGTAGCTCTATATCCATGCTCTGCTATTTGAACTCTAAAAATTTAAGCTGCGAGAAAAATTGGATCCAGGGCTTTGCTAAATTATAGTTAAACACCTTAGCACTTGGTTATAGATTTACCTAATCAACTTAAAAGCAACATGTTAGTTGGGACATGGAAGATCATTTTGCCAGGATTTCATTCCCGGAGACACATCATGTTGGACTTCAATCCACAAATATTTCAAAAGCATTTACCTGTTCCGGCATTCCACAACCATAAGCACCTAAGTTGCCTTTTTCTGCCTTTTCCCCAGCTTTTAGATCTCTTTTTTCTACACACGATGTTTGTGTTTCCTTGAGTGATTGCAAGCCAACAATTTTACTAGAAGGTGGACAAGATGTTCCTGATACAAAAGCCATTGAAGAGTGGGCATATGCCTTCGCAGCTGAATGTTCAGGTGTGACAGATGCCGCTTCCTCTCAATTTTTGGAGTTGCATTGGGATATTGATCTTGAGTGCCAGGAGACAACACTGGGTCTATTTTTAGACCCAGGAAGTTGATTAACTGGCATGTTTACGCTGCCTGAAAAATCGGATCCATGTTTCTGTGTCTAACTTATAGTTGGTAACCATTTTCTTCCGTCAACATAGAAGCGGCATATGGTTTGTGGCCCCAACAATCTTTTATTTTTTCCTTGTTCCTAATTCTTTGCAGTGTATCAGTCATTCATTGCATCTCTTTTATTTTTTTCCTTGTTCCTGATTATAAACGAAGGTTAGCGCAGCAACTTGCACCTTGCTCGGTTTAGTCCAGCAAACACGATCAAACAACCTGTGTGTATTTTATGGCACACGGTTAAAAAGCGATTTGATACCTGTTAAATTTCAAGCTACTAATACACACTTTTCTTGTGCAGTGCTAGCTTGGAATCCAGAGAGTTGATACCAGCAAATTAGACTCAGAATTCACAGCAACATTTTGATATTTCAGCTGAGAATCGAAGTGATGATACTCTCCTTACAATAGATGAATTGTTTCTATGGAATGGAGTGATGTATGAAGTTTCAAAGCTAGTATTTTTGAACATGTAATAGTTTCTATGTGCTCAATTGAATCTTGTTGTGAAGTGTCGAGGTCGGAATGCCGCTGCAGCCTTGGTGCTTTCAGTTAGTCATTTTTGTGCAAGGATTATCTTTTTTTTTCCTGATTTCTTGTTATTTTGTGTAATCTGATGATATGATGTGGTCACATCTTATTTTGATTTTTCTGTACTTGATTTTATATTTTTACTTTTGTGATTTATGTGCATCAGTATTGTGTGCTAGTAAAAAATAGATCACGTATTGGAGCTGCAACATCCCCCCCCCCCCCCCCCCCCCCCCCCCGACATCTCCCTTGGCAGCAGGGAGTGGGTGAATTCCCCACGTGATTAGCAGGGATTGCTACCAAATGAGCCTTAACGCTATGGTCGATAGGGTTTTCGTGGGGAAAAGGGCTTCAGCTACCAAACGAGATGCACTACGTGCACCATAACGGTAGTAATAACGCTATTTGTGGAGGAAAAAAATGGAATATACATTTTCATTGCTCCAAATTCGGTAGTAATAAACCAGCAGTTACTCCATCAGATACTTTTGTTTTCTGGGAGACTGATCTGTCACATACTAACTCGGGAGTAACTGCTGCAGATTTGTAACTTCAGACATATATTCCAAGAAATTGTCATAATCACGCGCACAGTATCGCTCAGCAGAAATAAAGCATAGGCTGTGCTTCCTAAACCAACAGTTGTAACTGCCATGTTCTTTAGAGGTCTGCCACCAACAGTTGTCATGTTTGTTTTAGCATTAGCTGCATGCCTTGGCCCTTGGAACATTTGCCTCTAGAGATTGTAACTGCCATGTTCTTGTTAATCATACATGTATGTTTTAGCATTAGATGCATGCCTTGGCACTTGGAACATTTGTATCAGCCACACGACAAAATCCCTAAGCTACTCAAAGTACATAAGAAGCAGGCAATAGGTCTGACAATTAGATGTGAAAAATGATGTGATTATCCGAGCCAACGAAAACAAACACCATAGTTGCAGAAAACTCTTTGTTACTAAATAGTGACACGTTGCCTCGATCTAACTTGTCAATCTTTCTTGCTGGTGATGATAAGATCCTCCTGCCTTGTCGTTGAGCATAATGAACGGTATATTGTCAACGAGCCACATCTAGGCCCACCCTTTCTGCAAGCACATATTTCTCAGTTTGGTTCCGATAAGAGATGTCTTGATAGTACGTAAAGTGCAGAATTAAGTACATATAAGGATAATTAGGAGAATCATTTGAGTGTTAAATAACCTACAAAGTTTTCTCTGGCACATAAATATATCTCAACAGAAGCGTCAAATGAAAGTTTCGATGTGGTTAGTCATCCATTATTTTGTATTTAAGAGTGCCTCTCAAATCACAAAAGAAAGGAGAGATTAAGATATATACCTCGAGGAATGTAGAAACTCATGTAGGGAATCAATACATGGAAATGTTCACCCTCCCATATCTTCTTCCGGCGTAGTGTTTTGAGATTTATCTTGTAAATGCCAACTTCCGTGCGCACGAAAATGATACCACTGCCCTCAACAGATCCAATCAGTTGTAAACTCCTATGCGGATCTATAATTGGAGGAATATTTTTGAGATCGATGACTCTAGTCCGAGTCCACGTGGCAACTCCGTCGGAAGCTATCTGGCTTGACAATATGTAGAGCCGTAACTTTTTAATGTGTGCAAATCCCAAACAACCATCCTCCATCGCCATGAGGATAGAGTTGCCAAAAATTTCGGCCGCCGACGGTGCATCAATCAGTGATAAGCAATTAGAAATCAAGTCGTATTTTAGAATATGTGCCTCAACAATATCTCCATCATATTCATCGTAGTTGTCATATTCATACGCGAGTATGAAGTGAATTGCATCTTTCAACAAGAGAGGTCGCTTTGGCTCGATGAATCCAATTGTATCAATAGGAATACCAAAGCACGGCTGGCTCCACTCGCCACGGTGTACATCGGATCCCGGCTTGCTGCGGTCATCCGTGTCTGGCAGAGACACGCAGGCTTGTGCGACGAAATCGCCAGCATCATCATTGTGCAGGGAGAAGAAGACCACCCGGAAGGGGCCTTCATGACACGCGAGGTGATTACAGCCGCTGACGGCGCAGAGCACTGCCCCCGCGAGAAGGCCTACTTCATGCTTCACAGCCATGCAGTCGGGCTCTTGAAACTCCCTCCGGTGGCCTGTCATGGGATCCCACACAGCAAGTTTCATGGGCGCCACATTCTTTTCTGCGAGGAGAACACGGCCATGGCGACAGTCCCACACGGACTCGGCGTAGTCCTTATGCCCCCAGCCGTCATCGGGGACGCGCGCGCGGAACTTGGTGGTGGAGACGAAAGGGGGAACTCCATCGGGGACGCGCATGTGGAACTTGTGGGTCAGGAAATCCCAGGGTCCGGATTTAAGGAAGCCGAGCATGGGTGGAGCTCCATGGAACTCGCGGTAGCGACCTTTGAAGCGTGCGCTGGAGATTAGGGCGAGCCATGGCTTGCTGACGGCGGAGGCACGGACCAGATACGCGGGCTTGTGCGGCGGGAGACGGAGTAAGATCTCCTCAACGATATCGTTTGCCACCGTCCGTGCCGGCGACACCGCCATTGTCGCTGGAGTCTAGGGTTAGGGCTAAGGAAAAGTTTGTGTTGAGAGGATGGCTTTGCCCGTGCGTGCTACCTCACGATTGGATTTATGTGCCGTGGGGTGATTCCGACAGGTGGGGTCGCAGCGAGGGTGTGTTGCTTTATCTTGTTTTTTGCTCAGTTTTGGCACGCAACAGCGGTGCTTGAAACTTGAAATCACAAAAGAAAGGAGACTAAGATATATACCTCGAGGAATGTAGAAACTCATGTAGGGAATCAATAATGGTAGTTTCACTACACTTTATTTTTCTTTGTGGTGCCCACGTGACCGGAAAGGATTAAGGCTTGCGATTGTGTTATTACAAACCTAAATACAATAAAAAAACTAAATATAGCTTCTTGTTGCTGAATACATATGCTTTTGTTCCATATATATATACTACTGATCATTAAAAAAAAAACGATCTTTCAAATAAAATAAAATATATAGAGTACTGTTAAAATCTAAGATTTGTCCGTCACTTTCTTATGGGTATTCTTAATCCATCCAAAACCATCTAGAGTTAGATTATGACAATTTAATCTAGTCATAAGTATCAGAAGAGACAATAGAGAGCGACCCTGGAAAAACGCTTCATCTCCGGCTCGCCAATCGCGGGCGACATAGGACGACTAAGTCGCGTATTTCCTCCCGCACCCTTCACCTCTCCCTACCACTCCGCCGTTAGGCAAAGCCTGGGTGGTCTCATCGACTGTCGTTGCGCGAAAATATGGACTCGACTGGCTGGCGGTGGGGTTGGCTTCCTCGTGGTGGTGGTTGGTTGTGGCGAGCGACCGTGTGGCCATGGGTTGGCGGGCCTAGATCTGACACTTGGTCATGCGACGTGGAGGTGGCGTGAGTGTCATGACGATTTTCCTCTGTCGGCATTGCCCATTTTCTTGCTCGCTGGGCTGGATCTGGACTTGGCGAGCGCAAAGCTAGCATGACTATCACTCTCTGGTATCTGGGGGTGCGCTTACCTCTTGGTGCGAGTCCTTGGACGCTAGGTCTGCGACTCTGGAAGGTGGTCCGTGCGTTCGGCTCTGTAACAAGCGGCAATATTTTTGCAAAATGGGGGATGAACCACATCAAAATTCTTACTAGTATCTCAGGTGTATCGATTGCAAAACTATAGGAGCTGCAAAAGTAAGGAGATAAAAGAATAAAATATGTTGACGAGCGTCAAGTTTGGCACATATATAAAGGATCATCCAAGGATGAAGAAATCTTCACTTTAATTTTTCTAGTTCATAATATTTGTCAGCTTCGGCTAAAATTATTGTAATAAGGTCACATATTTCACGACATAATACTGTTGTGGATTCGTGGGACCAAGTTTTGGTTATCTTATGCGAATATTATGGATCACTCCCTTTGTGGATGATCAAGTTACAAATCTTTTAAATTAGTGAAATATCACTTGTTCAAAAATATCTTGTGATTGTGTGTGCACCAACATCGAGTGGCACTATGATCTCAAAACATATGCATGCTGAATGAAGTTTGAGATATCGAGTGAAAGACTTGACGAATTTCACACTTCTTGAAGGGTGAACTCATTGAAGTATTCAATCACATAGTTGAACGGATAGTATGGACACCTAGGGGGTGAATAGATGCTACGACCAATTTTTTTTTTTTACGATTTAGGCTTGACACAAGAGGTAAATTATCTAGATATGCAACTACGATGAATTTACCTAGATACAAACACAAAGTAAAGAAGAGGGAACGAGGTAACCTATACCGGAAGCACGAGGAGACAAGGATGTAATCTTGAGTTCCTCCCTTTGAGGGGAGTACTTTATGTAGGAGGGATGTGAGTTTCACCACAAAGCCCTACTCAACGCTACAAAGGCCTCACCCTATTCTTCGGTGAACCTCGTCACAAAGGCCTAGTTCATCTTCCACTATTGATTCCCTTCGAGGAGGAAATCGGTACCTTTACAATGAGCTTGAGGTACACACACACACAACCGAATTGGGGGCTCCCAATATCACCAACAATCAACAAGTGAGCAATAACGGGGTCTAGGTTTTCCATAAGGAAACCCTAGAGTAGATTCCCTCAAGTAAATGAGGGGGAATTGAAGAACGGCTTGGTGAAGTTGTTGATCGGGGCCTTCTCGTTCAATCCTCCAAATATCAACGAGTTTTGGTGGAGGAATTGGGAGAAATCTAGCTTTTGATGAACCCCAAAAATGGATCTTGAAGGAATGGACGAACTTGAGCTCTTGGAGAAGAAGAAGAAGAAGAAGAAGAAGAAGGGGTATAAATATCCCCTCACGAAATGTGGTTCTTGGAGTGCAGGAAACAACCGGAATTTCCTGTTCAAACTTGAACCGGATGTTCCGGATGTTTTTGACTAAATCGAAAATTTTGGATGTTCCGGTTGACTTGTATCCCGAAATGCTTCTGGGACTTAGCGAAATTTCTAGGCCTTCTCATAAACCGGATAATCCGGTCGCCTCAAAATTTCCGGTTGACTTCTGTCCCTGTTGATATATCACTACTATTGTTAACTAACACAGAAAACACTAGGGATCAAGAAATGTTCTTCCAATCCCCCCATTTTTGGTGTTACATGAAAATACTAGGATTTGAAAATAAAAACATACCAAGATCATGTTTGTAAATGAAATGGAGATTGCTACCCCAAGAAGTGTGCATAAAATTTGGTTTCCTTTGATATGAAAAAACACACTTAAGAGCATAAAATTTTCCAACATGATACAAAAAGAGACAAAGTTAATCAACTATGTTGATGGAAGAGTTGAAAAACCATACCTTGTTCCTAAAATAGATGTGACGATAATAACAACGCACAATAAGATAATCCTCAACATAGATACGAATAATAGATCCTAGGATACCAAATCTCATAATAACCACAACATAGTTTCACAAACGAAATAGTAAATATTTCAGAGGATAAACTATAAATGGACACAAACTCTCAAAGAATGGTAAAAGAACATGCTTGTGCCTGAAACCTATGCAAATCATGTGGACCTAATAGACTACTCCTCCCCCTTGGCACCGAGACACCAAAAAGGAGAACAAGTAGTGATGCTAGCGTCCCATGACAAGCTAGTTATCAGAATGCTCTTGAGACTGCTCAGCCAAGCCATCGCCATGTCCATACTCATCATCTTCCCCCTCCTCATTATCAGCACAAGCAGTGAAAGAAGCAGTGAAACGAGTAGAAGACTCGATCTTGGCCTAAGGTGTGACATCATTCGAGGATCACTGAGCATAGCTATCTGGAGCAGGAGCTGAGGGAGGTGTGCCTGTAGCACCACTCACATGGTGAAGGATAAGCTGCTGAGAGCCAGACAAGGCAATATCTTTGCGGTAAGCTTGATACTGCTCCTTGTGGATGCAACTTTCATACACTAGATGTTGCGCTGAAACCATGAGAGCTTCCTGACTTGAGGCACAAAGGATGTATCCATAGGAGGACCATGAGGAGCAGCAGTAGAACTAGTGCGAGCATCTCTCATGAAACCACTATCAGAAGCAGACGAAGGAGCCACTGGATGCTTCTCCTTAGTGATGTAGAGCTTCTTGAAGTGATGATCCTCCATAGGCAGCCTACTGAAATCTTCATCCTTCAAGGTGTCCTTGATGAGCATCATGATGTATGGAGCATAAGGGATGGTGTTTCCACCGACCATACCATCGTACAGTTCATTGAAAATGAACTCCATGATATCCACATAATACACCTTCCTAGTGTCGGGATCCTCAATGCATTGCTTAGGCAAAATCAACAGGTTGCAAAGAGGGCTAGTGGGGGCATCATTGCTACCTCCACTTGGAGCAATGAAAGAACCAAAGATGCACACAAGTGGACTATAGAAGGGAAGGAGCCGTTCCACCTTGCCAATGACACCATCCGGGCGATACATATCAATCGTAAGCTGCTCCTAGTTTGCCATGTCATCATGCATACGATGACCAGTAGAAGGATGATCCTGCCACTTGTACGCAAGCACACGAGCAAGCTTGTGAAACAAAACCTCATAGAAGGTTGAACTAGTCATCCACTTCAAACACCGGTGCATATCATTTCCAATCACTCAGGTGGACATGAAATGAAGCACTAGAGGAACATCGTATGGACACTGAGTCTATATGAGGTCATCAAGAGCAAACCTATGCACAATGATAGAACATTAAGAAAATGCTTCCTTGTCCTTGAGCTGCTGGAGTTTTGTTGGGTTCATGGGTCGAATAGGGAACTTGTAGTCAAAATTGATGTACGAGTAGATGTAGGATTGCTCCATGCACCAGAACTTTGCCATCCTCGATCTCAATATCTCTATGATGACCATACGTGTCTTTCTGGCGAATCAAAGTGTACTCAACAACATTCAGATCATTCTTATAGTTCTTCCTATGAGCCTTAGCTTTCTTCTTTCGAGCAGACTTCTTCACAACTCCATAATTTTGCTTGATAGTTGTCTTCCTTGGGGGCCTAGTAGCACCAAGATCTTCTTCACTAGATTCACGGTAATTGGGGCGCTTGTGATAACCCGACTGAGAGTCAACATTGGAACCACCTATGAAAGAACAACAATAGATGGATAACATATAGGTGAGTACACACAAGTCATGGAAAATGAATCATACTAGCAACAATAGATAAACAACCGTAATGCGATCACGAAAAAGTCCTAACAAAATTATGAAAGTTCTGAAAACTGGAAAACAAGGACAGAAGACACCGGAATTTCCGGTTCAGTATTGAACCTGATAATCCGAGTCCACGAAAACGAAACTATTTTGATTTCAAATCTAGGTTCAAAACTAGATCAGATTAAGTGGAAGCTAACCTAATGTTTCTAGCATGCATTGTAACATCCTAGGAACCTCTACCACCAAGAAATCTCACAAAAACAAAACAAGTCTCCAAACAGGAACATGGATGAACACCCTAGATTTGAATGTGATGAAGTTACCCGTGTCCATGGAGCAAAGTGCTTGGAGATGACGGTTCCCGGGGAGGAGGAGGAGGTTGCCGGGAGGCCAAGGGTTCTTGGAGGTGGCAACAATGGAGGAGGGGGGGGGGGTTGGGGGTGAATGAGGAGGAGGAAAACTGCCCCTCACCCCAACTCCCGTATTTAGAAATTTTGCCAGCCAGATATTCCGGTTCAAACTTGAATCGGATATTCCGGGTTCAACTAGAAATTTTGAGTCATGTTTGGACTAGAAATTCTGGGTGACTCCAGAACCAAACTTCCTAGTTTGAAAACAAAGACTTGTGTGCAAGTTAGAATTTGGGCTTTGGATAACAGGCTTAGGATTAGAATGTAAAACTGAAAATGGTACTTCTCATTCGTTCTTGAAAGAATCAAACAAGTTTCCCACAAAACACTTAGCTTAGGAAAACAAAATAAATGCGATGAAATCCAAATAAAATACCAACTAAGATCAAATTCTCCGCAACAGAGAGGTTGGTTGCCTAAGCCACAATGTAAGAGCATTAGCCATGACATTGCGAAGATATCTCTTGAATGCACTACCACTACTCAACATTTTAGCTCACAATTCAACATTAGAAAGCTATATATAATGATTTTTTTACTTTGGGAATAATGGGGGGAGGCAGAGTCTAATGTGTTAGGACAACACCCACTACTGGACACAACCCCTTTCGTCCAGGTCCAGAAAAGGCATATGTCCCGGTTGCCACAAAATCCGGGATAAATGCTATGCATTGGTCCCGGTTTGTGCGCCCGAGGCAACAGAAATCGCCTAGGGGCATTGGTCCTGGTTCGTGGGGAGGCATTGGTCCCGGTTTTTGCCATCAAGTGGGACCATTGCCTAGCCACAGGCCACGTGGCACGCGCATGGGCATTGGTCCCGGTTCATTCCACAAACCGGGACCAATGACCCCCTTCCCCTATATATGCTGCCTCACAGCCCCCCTCTTCCATAATTTTTTTGCTTGGAGGAGTGAGAGAGGTGGGTGTTAGTGATGGAGGGATGATAACCAGGTAGGCCAATGCCAAGGTGTAACTCGGCCCGAAGGGAACCGTGCAAGACCCGGCACAAGGAAAAGGAGTTTCTAGAAGGCCCAAGAAGTAGTGCAGGCCTCGTAACCCGGCTTGGGGGTTACGGTAAGAAAACTTAGGGTTTGTATGCGGTGACTGGGTAGGATTCCGAGTATGCCTTGGATAGGAAGCCAGGGGGCCGGGTAAGATATAAACCGGCTCCTAGGGTTAGATTAGGAGAGCTTCACCAGATATTCGAGTATCCCCTGTAATACGAGAGTTGAGATTGTAAAACTAGACCGGAGACTCGGCGACTTGATTGCCAGAGCTACCAGATCGATCAATAGCATGGTTCCCCTTGAGCTAAACCCTCTCCCAAACACCAGAGTCGATTTACATCAAAATAAGTTACCCCTGGTAACGTCTGCCGTGAATATCCCACGACAGTTGGCGCCCACCGTGGGGCCTACGTCCAAGGGTGTTTACATCACAGGAGAAGCTCGGGAGAGCATGAAGAACCTCGTCATCGGCGAGATCTACACCAACCCCGAAGGAGAGAAGATGGTGGACGACTTTGGCTCGGGGGCAGAGTCGGATCTGCTTGAAGCCGGATCTGTCGTCACAATCGGCCGGGTCAACGTCTTCGTCGGCATGGTACGTACGTCCGGTTCTGTTCCTGATGATGTTGGATATGATTCTGTGTCAGGAGGAGCGACCTGCGTCCAGTCGGATGGAGAAGAGTCGGTCGAGACGATCGATCCAATAGAAGAGCCCACCACGAAGAGGGAACAGCCGGAGGAACCGGCATGGACCCGGCGTGGCCGGGTCATGAGAGAAGATGATACCGAGTCTATCCTGCACCTGCTGGAGGACCGGTACGAAGAGTATAGCGGTGATGAGGAACAATACGAGTCTTCACCAGGCATCGCGCGCCAGGTCGCGGTCTACACGGCCCCTGCAACCAATCTCAATCAGGGGGACGTGACTACGGCCGCGGTCGGAGCGGCGCGAGCGCTAGCCCAGCAGCAAAATCCGGTTGACGGAAACCCGGTTATAACCCGGGTTGACGGAGAGTCGGCTTCAGTTACCAGCCATACCCCAGAAAGCGAGCTGTGGAGAAATATGTTCGGATTCATGGCGAACAGAACGCCAGGTGCGGGTCCTTCAAACCCACCAAATCCGGCTCTGTTCAACAACAACTTGATCTTGGATCCTACGGTATTGGCGACAGTGATAACCCTAGAAAATGCGGCGGCGCGCGCTGCGGATCTGGATGTGGCCCGCCGTGCATTGGAGCAGCAGAGGAGAGATGTGGAAGCTGAGAAACAGAGGATAGCCGCGCGCCACCGCGAGCTGGAAGCATTGGAGAACCGGCTCCAGGTTCAGTCGACCAGGATGCACAATCAGAGATACCAAACGAGATTACCGGCAACGGGAGGAACTTTAAACCCGGCCGCACTATTTATCACACCACAGGATCAACCAATTCCAGCTGTGAACCAGGAAACCGGACATCAGCCTGCGACCGTAGGAGGACAGCCGGCAAACGTGCAAGCCGGGTTACCCACAGGGATCGCCGTTGGCAATACAACACCACCACCACCGCCACGATTTCATACACCACCAGGTCACTTCAATAACCCCATGGACAATGTATATGCAGCAACACTGGCATTGGATCGCATCCCCATAAGAGAGTCCCCCCATGCGGAGGAGACCCGGCGGGCGATAGATCTATTGTGCACAGCAGTGGTGCAGCAGGCCAATTACCCGGATAACAGGAGTGGGATGCACGGAACGCCATACGTTAGCCGGTATAATGGAAACACCGGCAATATCCAGACGAGCTCAGCACGGCGGAGGGCAGAGCAGCAGCAAATGCCGCCTCCTCCCTGTAGACCAGCAACACCTGCAGTATCAGCAGCGCAAGCCATCGTGGATAGTTCCCGAGCCAGGCGCGCAGCAGCCGGATCTGCGGTACAAGGGCCGGTAGCGGTTGCACCCCCCCGCCGTACCCGTAGCAGGATCACATGTTTCCCGAGTAAGGCGCTAACCTTGCTGGGCCTAAATGTTTGTCGGATATCATAAGAGCTGAACCTTACCCGGATAAATTCAAGGAGCCGGGTAAAGTGGTTAACTATGAGCCGACCATGGACCTAGAAACCTGGTTGAGCAGTTATGAGATGGCCATGTCGATCCAAAACGCTTCTGAAAATCTTCAAGCCAAGTTTATGTACTTAATGATGTCAGAGGGAGCAGCAAAGTTGTGGTTCAACAATTTGTCGGAAAGGTCTATCAATTCATGGAGTGAGCTGAAAACTGCATTTATCAAGCACTTTCATGGGACGTGCAGGAAATTGTTTACAATCGATGATCTAGAACGATGTGTCCAGAAGAAGGGCGAGTCGGCGCGCAGTTGGGTGCGCCGGGTTATGGAAATACTCCACTCGTCCACGGATATTCAACCAAAGGATGCGTTGCAGGCTATGGCAAAGACATGCAAGTATATACCCTTAGTGCAAAAGCTGACACGCATGAAATCGAGTCGGAATGCTTCAGAGGTTACGATGGGAGAATTGATGGACGCGTGCAATAAACACGCCGCCACATATACCACAGAGGAAGATGTTGATGATAAGAAAGCGAAAGCCAACGCGAGCAACAACGGAAGACCCAACAATGGATCTGCGCCGGCTAACAATGGAGGAAATAATGGGAACAACCAGAACACGCACCCGTATGAGGGAAGTTTCGAGTTTGTCGCCAACACAGAAGCCGGGTTTTCGAGACCCAGAGTAGAGGGAAATTTCAACGATGGAAACTTTAATGGAGGAAACTATCAAGGAACACCAAGGCCGGTAATCACCTAGAGGCCTTCCGGATGCCGCGTCCGCGACATAGCAGGAACGGTAGGCCGGCTAATCATTCATTGGAGCAATGTGTAGATTTACAGAGATGGAAGAACGAAGAAATACAGAAGGCAATGTGAGGAGCGGGCCGAGGAGCAGGACCGGGTCCAGGTGGAAACCCGGGCAATGGCCCACCCCCGGCTGGCAATGCAGGAGGCGGTAATCCGGGTAACAACCAAGGAGGCGCTGGAGGTTTCCAAGCTAACCCCAAGCAGTTGGGGCAGTACCATGTTCATACTACAGGAACTTCTAACAAAGACAGAAAGATACTTAAGAAAGCAGTAAACTCGGTTTCTTTAGCTGTTCCAAGGTTGATGGAGGGATGGCAACCCGGTAGGCCAACGCCAAGGTGTAACTCGGCCCAAAGGACGCTGCGCAAGACCCGGCTAAGGATATAGGAACTTCTAGAAGGCCCAAGTCTGTAGGCCTCGTAACCCGGATTGTGGGTTACGGTAAGTAAAGTTAGGGTTTTGTATGCGGTGTCCTGGTAGGATTCAGGGTGCGCCTTGGGGGGCAAGCCAGGGGGTCCGGGTGCTTTATAAACCGGCCCCTAGGTCTAGTTTAGGGAGATCCCAGAGTTCGAGCAATATCGCTAGATATCGAGCATCCGGTGTAACACGAGAGTTGAGATTAATATATCGAGATCGGAGACTCGGCGACTTGCTTGCCGGCTACCAGATCGTGTTTCATCATGTTTTCCTCTGAGCTAAACCCTCTCCCAAACGCTTGTGTCGTCTTGTCCCAAGATAAGTTACCCCCGGTAACGTCTGCCGTGATTATCCCACGACAGTTGGCGCCCACCGTGGGGCCTGCGTCCAAAGGTGTTTACATCACGGGAGAAGCTCGGAAGAACATGGAGAATCTTGTCGTCGGCGAGATCTACATCGAGCGCGAAGGAGAGAAGATGGTGGACGATTCCGGCTGGGGGCCAGAGTCGGATCACCTCGAATCTGGATCTATCGTGACAATCGGCCGGATCAACGTCTTCATCGGTATGGTACATACTTCCGATTCAATCCCTGACGACTTTGGACTTGATTCTGTGTCAGGGGAGTTCAATCAGATGGAGAAGAATCAGTCGGAACGACAGATCCGACAGAAGAACCCACCACGAAGAGGGAACAGCCGGAGGAGCCGGCATGGACCCCGCGTGGCCGGGTCGAGGGAGAAGATGATACCGAGTCCATCATGCGTTTGCTGGAAGACCGGTATAAGGAAAATAGCAGCGAAGAGGAACAGTATGAACTCACGCCGAGCATTGTGCGTCGGGTTGCGGTTTGCACGGCTCCCGCAACCAATCTCAACCAGGAGAATGTGACCGTGGCCGCAGTCGGAGCAGCACAAGCATTGGCCCAGCAGCAAGGTCCGGCAAATGGAAACCCTGTTTTGGTCCGGGTTGATGGAGAGTCGGCGTCGGTTACCAGTCAAGCGGCGGAAAATGAGCTACACGCAAACACGTTTGGATTCCTAGCAAACCGGACACCAGGGGCGGGTCTTTCCAACCCACAACACCCGGCCCTGTTTGACAACAATCTGATTCTAGATCCCACAGTTCTTGCCACGGTTATCACCCCAGAAAACGCGGCGGAACGTGTTAGGGATCTAGATGTAGCCTGTCGTGCATTGGAGCAACAGAGAAGACAAGTAGAAGCAGAAAAGCAAGGGATGGCCACACGCCAACGCGAGCTGGATGCGCTGGAAACCCGGCTCCGAGAAGAAACGGCGAGAATACATCAAAGGCACCAAACCAGATTACCAGCAATGGGCGGAGTCATAAACCCGACTGCACTGTTTATCACACCTCAAGATCAGCCGATTCCCGCGGCAAACCAAGGAACTACCCCTCAACCGGTAACTGTGGGAACACCGCCGGCAAACGTGCAAGCCGGGTTACCTTTACCGCAGACTGGAGTTACAACCGGCAATATATTACCGCCACCACCTCCGTCACGATTTGACACACCCGCAGGTCATTACAACAATCCTATGGACAACGTGTACACAGCAACACTCGCATTAAATCAAATCCCTGTAAGAGAGTCACCCCACGCAGAGGAGACCCGGCGGGCGATAGATATGCTGCACATTGCAGTGGCGCAGCAAGCTAATTACCCGGATCACAGAAGCGGAATGCATGGGACACCATATGTCAGTCAGCAACAAGGCAATATCGGCAATATCCAGACAAGTTCAGCACGGCGGAGGGAAGAGCAGCAGCAAATGCCGCCTCCTCCGCGTGTTCAGGCAGCGCCAGCGGCATCAGTGGCGCAAGCTATTGTGGATAGTTCCAGAGCCAGGAGAGCTGCGGCCGGGTCTGTGGTGCATGTACCACCAGCAGTACCGCGTCCGGCCGCACCTCCCGCAGGGTCACATGTTTCCCGAGTAAGGCCAGTCCCGACTAATCTTGCCGGCCCTAAGTGTTTGTCAGATAACATCAGGGCTGAGCCTTACCCGGAAAAGTTCAAGGAACTGGGTAAAGTAGTGAATTACGAGCCGACTATGGATCCAGAAACATGGTTGAGTAGTTATGAGATGGCAATGTCAATTCGCAATGCGTCCGAAAATCTTCAAGCCAAGTTCATGTACTTGATGATGTCAGAAGGAGCAGCAAAGTTATGGTTCACCAATTTACCGGAAGGATCTATCAAGTCATGGGAGGAGTTGAAAACTGCGTTTATCAAGCACTTTCATGGGACGTGCAGAAAGTTATTTACCATTGATGACCTAGAACGATGCGTCCAGAAGAAGGGAGAGTCGGCGCGCAGCTGGGTGCGCCGGGTTATGGAGATACTTCATTCATCGACAGATATTCAACCCAAGGATGCGTTACAAGCTATGGCAAAGACGTGCAAGTACACACCTTTAGTGAAAAAGTTAACTCGCATGAAATCTAGTCGGAATGCTTCAGAAGTTACGATGGGAGAATTGATGGATGCATGCAACAAACATGCCGCAACGGATACTACAGAAGAGGAAGTTGATGACAAAAAAGAAAAAGCGAACACAAGTAATAGTGGAAGAGCCGGCAACGGATCAGCACCGGGTAATAACGGGAACAGCCAAAACAAGCGCCCGTTTGAGGGAGGTTCCGAGTTTGTCGCCAGCACAGGAGCCGGGTCTTCGAGACCCAGGGCAGAAGGAAATTTCAATACTGGAGATCACAATGGAGGAAACTATCAAGGGCCACCAAGGCCGAGTAACAATTGGGACATCTTCAGAATGGCGTGCCCGAAGCACAGCAGGAACGGTAGGCCGACTAACCATTCCTTGGAGCAGTGCGCCGACCTATAGAGATGGAAGAACGAGGAAGTGAACAGAGCCATGCAAGGTGCAGGTCGGGGAGGAGGACCGGGTCCAGGTGGAAACCCGGGCAACGGCCCACCCCCAGCCGGTAACCCGGTAGCAGGAAATCAGGGTAACAACCAAGGGGGAGCCGGAGGTTTCCAGGCAAACCCCAAGCAGTTGGGTCAATATCACGTGCATACTACAGGAAGTTCTAACAAGGACAAAAAGATACTAAAGCAAGCGGTAAACTCGGTTTCTTCGGCTATTCCGAGATACCTGAGGTGGTCAGAGCAGGACGTAACATGGAGCAGAAGAGATCACCCGGAAAGAATAGAACACCCGGGAGTCTTAGCATTGGTAGTTGCACGGCAGGTCAATGGGTATGAGCTGAAAAAGGTCCTGATGGATGGTGGAAGTAGCATCAATATCCTGTATTGGGAGACCTTTCTACGCATGGGTCTCAAGGATTCTCAGCTACAGAAAAGTTCAACAATTTTTCATGGAATAGTGCCGGGTCACTCAGCGTGCCCCGAGGGAAAAATCGCATTGGAGGTAGCTTTCGGAGAATCAAAGGATAATTATCGAGTTGAGTGGCTTACTTTCGAGGTGGTCAAGTTGCGCAGTCCTTATCACGCGCTGTTCGGAAGGCCGGCTTATGCTAAATTCATGGCTAGGCCCTGTTATGTGTACCTACAGTTAAAAATCCCGGGTCCTAAGCAGACCATTACCATACATGGAAGCCGCGATATAGCGGCTGAGTGCGATGAAGGAGACGCAGCAATGGCTGAGCAAGCTTGCAGAAAAGAGGAACTCAAGCATTACCGGTCTCAAGAAGACCCGGACGACAGAACAGCATTGAAAAGACCGAGTACTGAAGACGAAAGGGCAAAGTTCAAGGCAGCACAAGACACTAAGATGGTGGCTTTCATCGAACATGATCCCTCCAAACAATCTGCTATAGGAAAAGAAATCACACGACCGTTTACAGTCAGCCACGTCATGAAAATGCCTCACCCGGATTGGCTAGCAAGTCCGGTACTCATAATAAAAAAGACCAACAAGTGGAGAATGTGTATCGATTACGTCAGTTCCGGACAGGCTCCAAGGAAGAACTAAGCAATGTAACGGGCAACAGGTTTCAGACGCACTCTTTTCCTATCCAGGGTACCTAAGGGGACTGGAAGGTTTTTAATGAGGCGGCCTGCTGACCCAAACTTTCTCGTATCAATAAAGAGATGGTTAAGCAATACACCTTCTTCACATGCGTTATCAAGTCTTACTTTGTTGTGATCTTTGCTTCGGTTACAGGCAAGTATTATTTATCGTTACCAGTACATCAGTTTCCTTAAGTATGTTGCATATATCTAGGTCTTGGGGGCTGATTGCTTGAATAGCACAGTTGCAAACTCAAAGACCCGGCCTTGATGCCTATGAGTTCTAAGGGCCGATTACTCGCAAACGAGTACGGCTGCAATCTTATAACCGGACAAAGGAGCCAAATTTTCTTGACTTTTCTTACTTAAGCTCGATGTGACTCGCACCAAAGTGGCATGATTTGCTCGCCTACGATTACAATCAGCCATGAAGCCCAATAGGGACTTGTCTGACCCTGTTTTCGTATAGATCAACATGATATCCACGCGAAAGCCGGCTTATAGTACAAGATAGTCAAAAGGGTCATCTAAACCACAAGTTATGCAGAGTACAGGGCTAATAGCCGAAAACTCAACGTTTATTAAGCATAACTTCATACCCATGTGAACGGCCCTAGGTTTTGGGCTTAGTAGAAAACAATTTGTTCTCCTGGAAAGACCACGCATCCCAGACTCGGATTTCGAGTCTCAGGGACTGGGGATTTCGAAACAGGAACAAGTTACTTCGTTACTAAGCTCAAAAAACCCTAACATCCGAGTCTTGGGGACTTAGAGAAAAGTCCACTTGTCAAAACCCACGATACTCGGAAACCGAGTCTCACAAAAGGGAACCATAAAGAAAGTCGGATATCAAGAATAAGTTCAAAAAACAGACAAGTATCAAATCCATCTAAAGGCCAGGAAAGGCACGAGTTATATCAAGGAAATAAAGTGCATTACAAATCTCGTTAGCAGTATCAAAGGCACACTGGCGCCCTGTCAAAAAAATATCCGTTTTTAACAAAAGCATCGAAAGACCAAGGTATCGTAAACGGCATCCGTTTACTCGGCTTCCTGAGCCGGGTCCATATCTTTGCCCTTGCTCTCCGGGTCTTGGTCCTGGGCTTGCTCATCAGCTTTCCCAGCATCGTCACTCGGATTTTTTGCATCAGGACGGACAGGAGGGCGGACAGCCGGCGTAGAGGTGGTTGGCCCTGATCCTAACTCGGCTTCCCTCTTCGCGGTTTCTTCCCTTTTCTCCAAGATATCGAAGGGCAGGGGTGCTTCTTCCTGCACGATCTTGTTTTCATCATCGTACGCACTCATAAACGTGCGCAGGTCCATACTATCGGCCAAAGTGGTTGCCGAGTGACGCACTGCGGATTGTACGACCTTGAAATCTTTGGGCCCAAACTTGGAGCCGTCCGCCTTAAACTCCGGAAACCCGGCTATCACCTCTGCTGGATCAAGCTTAGGGAAGTAAGCCTTAGCCAGCGTAAAGGCCCGGGTCATACCAACCCGGCATGCCGAGCGTTTCCAGAGCTCGATCCACGCGGGCACAGTGGAGCACGCCTGGATAAGATTTTCTTCACCCGGATACGCTTCAGTTGGCCATTGCACGGCATCTAATATCCACTTTGTGCCGGCGAAGAAGGTTCGGAGCACAGTCTTTAAAGTTTTAGCCTTTTTAACATCATCTTCTTCTGGGGCCGCAAGGTTAGCACCTGCAGTTGAAACAAGAAAGACCACATCAGTAACTCCGAGTATCATGAACCAAGTAACAAAGCAGAGGCATGAAAGCAATCAGTAGCAAGAAACTTACTAAGCAAGATGCGATAAGTATCGGTAACTTGGTCTGATAACTTTTTCAGTGCGGTTTGAGCAGTGGTGCACCTTTTCTTGTATTTGGAAACATCTTTCTTCAAGGTTTCCACTTCAGCCTCAAGGGCCTCTCTCCGCTTTACCTCCGCAAGCAGAAGTGGTTCGGTTTTGAGCAAAATTTCATCAGACCGGGTGGCCTGTGCCTATAAGAGACCAAAGTATAAAGAATTAGTCGGGTATCATGGCAAGCCGAGTATCGCACAGAGTACCGAGCACAACTTCAACAAGTTATACTCGGAACTTGGGGACTAGATGGATACGAAGAGATATCAGGCAATATTACCTGGTGCTCCGCTGCCATACGCTCTAGCACGTCGTTCTCCGAAGCCTTCATAGCAAGGAGAGCGCTCATCATCTGATCGAAAGTATTGTTGCCCAAATTGGAAGACCCGGGACCTTGGAGACTCGGAGAAGGAGCTCTCTTCTTGGTGGGAGAAGGTATCCGGGTCGTCCGAGTATCGGAGTCTGGTGCTCCTCCCCCCGTGCCCAAGGCTGCAGCTTATTTCTCCTCGTGTGCGTGCGAGGCTATTGGACACTCGGCTTCTTGATCGGCCGGGTTTATTGGCGGCACTTGTTCTCCGCCAGCGGCGGTAGTCGTATCATCAATCGGTTTCTCCTTACCCGGGTCAACAGTTTCCATATTTTCTTGGTCGCTGATAGTGACCGCGGCTCTATGGACAATGTAAGTAAGTAGTTAGCGTACAACTGGGAAAAAGTGATGGAAAGGTAATAAAGCATCAGGAAAGGAACTTTACCCGGGATTCACCACGTAGTCCGAGGGGAACTCGCTGCTGGACCCGGACGAACTGAAAAACATCAAGCGATACACGGAATTATCCTGTAAGGGGATGGCTCGGAAAGACTTTGCTATTCAGAGAAAGGTTTAGGTGAGTACCAGCGCGTCGAGCCGGAGACGACGAAATACCCGGATTGAGAGTGCCATCACCCGAAAAATTCCGAGTCGTTCTGCGCTTGGCCATGGGCGATTCCTTCAGGTACGGCCAGTGGGATAACTCCAGGTTTAGCTCGCGCATGTTATCGAAAGAATATGGTTTAGAGGCGAGGAAACGGTATGGAAGTTGAAGATGACCCCTCGGGGTTTTCTCTTTGTTCCGACCTTGATCGTCGGCTCAGCTACATCTTCGTCGCTGGCGGATTCTACCTTGCCTTCAGTTTCTTCCTCTTCGTCCTTGTCCTCTTGGTCTGAAAGTTATCAAGGTTTATAGTCGGAAAATGAAGAAAGAGCAACAACGAGCTCAAAGAAACCAAGTGAATCTCGGGGTGTACCTTCGTCTGAGTTAACGGCGTCCTCTTTCTCCTCTGGGCTTTCAGAGTTAGGGGGAGTTTGAATCTTCCAAAAAACATCATCGGCCTAAGATGAAGGTATAAGAATAAGGGTTAATAGCCGTATCAAGGGGAAAGTGTGAAGGTAAAAATATGGAAGCCGGATCTTTACCTCAGGGGCCGGGTTCTCGCGCGTGAAGGGCTCTAACCCGGCTATATTCCGAATTACTTCCAACTTCTCTGTCAAGAAGCCCTTGATAGTCTTGTTGGTGTCACCAGCTGCAAAGCTGTTGGTTGAGTATCGGAGCGCGTCCGTGGTGTGCCCCGAGTACTCGCACATTAACTTTGTGCGGATGGAATTGGGTTGGATCCGTAAATCAACCCAAGTTTTCACCAGGTTAAGCCCAATGAGACCTTGGGCTGAAAGAATAGCAATTTTATCCAACAAAGGTTGGATTGCCTCCCTGTCCGAGTCGGGAGCAAAAGCGTTGAAGTTCTCAGAGATATCGAGGAGGCCCTCCGAGTAACCCGGCAGCTTCTTCTCGCCGGGTGGGGAGGTGTCTCGGCAGTAAAAATATGAGAGTTGCCAGTGTTTGACGTGGGAATTGAGTGTGAGAGGTGGCATGCGAGAATTTTTGCGACGCTGGATGGAGAACCCACCGCAAGCAAGGAGTGCTCCGTCACCGCTTTCACGGCACAACTTGCACTGGAAAAGTTCAATAAAGAGAGCCAAACTTGGCGGAGTGCACAAGTATGACTCGGATAAAACAATGAAATGGGTAATATTCAACATAGAGTTAGGCCCTATGTCGAATACCCGGAGGCCATAATGGCTCAGAACTTCTCTAAAGAAAGGGTGACCCGGAGGACGGAATCCCCGAGTCACATGCTCTACAAAGCAGATTACCTCATCATCGGCGGGTGTGGGCCGGGTCTCGTCACCCGGCACCCTCCAGTGGATATCCTTCTGAGGGGGAAGAACCCCCAACTCGGCCAGCTCTTCTAGCTTGGCCTTTGTCACCATGGATCGCGCCCAGTTGGCGGATATGGATTGGGTGGTCTTGGCCTTGGTTGCCTGCTTCCCTTGTTTCTTGGGAGCCATGGGAACAACCTGCGAAGCACAAGACAGAGGTACAGGAATTGAGATTCGGAAATCATGAGTTACCCGAGTGTGTGCAAGCAGTATCGATGACATGAAAAATAAGAAGTATCCGGGTATCGCTGGAAGGAGCAAAAGATTACAAGTTATCCGGGTATCAAGTATCAGCATAAAAACTATTGGGTACTTATGTATTAAAAAGTGTTTGAGGAAGACGGATGATTTCCCATGTATCTACTACAAGCAAAAGAGCCGGGAGAAGAGGATTTTCCGGGTGTCAATAGTAGGCGCGGAAAATTTCGGCGGAATAGATCTGGATTGAAAAAGTTGCGGACGATTTTACAGAGAAATTGATGATTAGTGATGATAGGAGAGTGGTATGTGACCATCAATTAAGCTATTGGAGGAATTAGCAAGCATCTGAGCGACCTAATCCGGCGCGACAAGGACAATGGCCCGCGGGTTGACCAAGATCTAATCTAGAGTAAATCGAAAAATTGCGGGGTTGAGTTAATGGATACAAGGAACTTACTGGAGGAGATTGGAGCAGCACGCGGCGACGGCAAATGGCGCAGTCTTGGTGCCCCCTTGCGATTCCCGGCGGGCAGGTTGACGGCGCGGCGCCGGATCTCGGCGGCGGCGTGGGGCGAATCGTGGCGGACCGTAGCCGGCGGCGGATTGGCTCCGGCGACACGCGCGAGGTCTCCGTGGCGGTGCTCTGCGAGTTCGAGCGCGGAAATGAAGAGGAGAAGGAAAGGGGGGAAATGAGCCGTTGGGGTTAGGATAACCCCTAAGTACCTATTTATAAGGGTGCGGGCGGATAAACCTAGTCCAACGGGCGAGAGCCAGAAATTTCGGGATAACATATACCTGCTCGGATTTTTTGAGATATGCTTTAAGTACTGGGCGAGATATCCGGACAGAGATAAGAAGGAGATCTCTGTTATATCAGGATCAGTTATCAAGTGAAGTAAGCCGGATCCTTGACAGTTTTATCAGGGCGTTGATCCGGGAAAAGTGAAGGACCTAGAGAAAGCCGGGTTACTATATGGCCGCCTTGGAGTTAGGCCTAGCTGTTCATCAAAGCACTTTAACCCGGCATTTTTGGATTTGCACGTCTGATATTTTTACAGGGAATAGCAAGCGCTTCAAGGAGGGTCTCGTGAAGCCCAGGCTATTCTGGGGACTACTGATGGAGGGATGGAAACCCGGTAGGCCAACGCCAAGGTGTAACTCGGCCCAAAGGACGCGGCGCAAGACCCGGCTAAGGATATAGGAACTTCTAGAAGGCCCAAGTCTATAGGCCTCGTAACCCGGATTGTGGGTTACGGTAAGGAAAGTTAGGGTTTTGTATGCGGTGTCCTGGTAGGATTCAGGGTGCGCCTTGGGGGGCAAGCCAGGTGTCTGGGTGCTTTATAAACCGGCCCCTAGGTCTAGTTTAGGGAGATCCCAGAGTTCGAGCAATATCGCTAGATATCGAGCATCCGGTGTAACACGAGAGTTGAGATTAATATATCGAGATCGGAGACTCGGCGACTTGCTTGCCGGCTACCAGATCGTGTTTCATCATGTTTTCCTCTGAGCTAAACCCTCTCCCAAACTCCTGTGTCGTCTTGCCCCAAGATAAGTTACCCCCGGTAACGTCTGCCGTGATTATCCCACGACAAAGGTATTTGAGATGGTCGGATCAAGAGGTAACATGGAGCAGAAGGGATCACCCGGAAAGAATAGAGCATCCGGGTGTGTTAGCTTTAGTGGTTGCGCCGCATGTCAATGGTTATGAGTTGAAAAAGGTTCTAATGGATGGCGGAAGTAGCATCAATATATTATATTGGGAAACTTTCTTACGCATGGGTCTGAAGGAGTCCCAGCTACAGAAAAGTTCTACAGTTTTTCACGGGATTGTGCCGGGTCACTCGGCGTGCCTCGAAGGAAAGATTACATTGGAGGTTGCTTTTGGAGAGTCAAAGGACAATTTCCGAGAGGAGTGGCTCTCGTTCGAGGTGGTGAAATTGCGCAGCCCTTGTTTGGAAGGCTGGCTTATGCCAAGTTCATGGCCAGGCCGTGTTACGTATACCTACAGCTAAAGATCCGGGTCCCAAGCAAACCATCACAATACATGGGAACCGGGTTATAGCAGCTGAGTGTGACGAAGGAGACGCGGCGATGGCAGAACAAGCTTGCAGAAAGGAAGAGCTCAAGTATTACCGGTCTCAAGTAGACCTGATGAGGGGACGATAACCCGGTATGCCAAATTCCAAGGAGTAACCCGGCCCAAAGGACGCTGTGCAGGATCTGGCTAAGGATAAGGAAATTAGTGAAGGCCCCAGCTTGTAAGCCCAGTAACCCGGGTTGTGGGTTATGGTAAAGGAAAGTTAGGGTTTGTGCGCCGTGTCCGGGTAGGATCCAGGGTGCGCCTTGGAGAATAAGCCAGGGGGTACGGGTGCTTTATAAACCGACTCCCAGGTCTAGTTTAGGCAGAGATCTAAGAACCCTAGCAACATCGTGTGATATCGAGCATCAAGTGTAATCCCAGAGTTGAGTTATTATATCAAGATCGGAGACTCGGCGACTTTGATTGCCGGCTACCAGATCAAATTGCACCATGTTTTCCTCTGAGCTAAACCCTCTCCCGAATACCTGTGTCGTCTTGCCCCAAGATCAGTTACCCCCGGTAACATCTGCCGTGATTATCCCACGACAGTTGGCGCCCACCATGGGGCCTGCGTCCAAAGGTGTTTACATCATGGGAGAAGCTCGGAAGGGCATGGAGAATCTTTTCATCGGCGAAATCTACATCGACCACGAAGGAGAAAAGGTGGTGGACGATTCCGGCTGGGGGCCGGAGTCGGATCACCTCGAAGCCGGATCCGTTGTGACAATCGGCCGGATCAGCGTCTTCATCGGTATGGTATGTGCTTCCAATTCGCTCCCTGACAACGTTGGATCTGATTCTATGCCAGGAAAAGCCACGTCTATCCGATCAGATGATGATGAATCAACTGGAACGACATATCCGGCAGAAGAACCCATCGCGGAGTGGGAACAGTCGGAGGAGCCGGCATGGACCCCACGCGACCGGGCCCAAGGAGAAGATGATACCGGGTCTATCCTGGATCTACTGGAAAACCGGTATGAGGAGAACGGTGAGGAAGAACAGCATGAACTCATACCGGATATCGTGCGCCGAGTTGCAGTCTATGCGGCCCCCGCGGCCAACCAAGGAAACGCAACCGCGACATCACTCGGGGCGGCTCAGGCAGTGGCCCAGCAACAGGGCGCCGCTAACGGAGACCGGGTCTTGACCCGGGTTGATGGAGAGTCGGCGTCAGTAACCAGCAGAGCAGCGGATGAGGAGTTGCATGCAAACACGTTCGGATTCTTAGAAAACCGGACACCAGGGGCGGGTCCTTCGAACCCGCGCCACCCGGCCCTATTCGATAACAATCTAATTCTAGACCCCACGGTTCTCGCGACGGTTATCACTCCGGAAAACGCAGCAGAACGCGTCAGGGATCTGGATGTGGCGCGTCGTGCGCTGGAACAGCAAAGAAGGCAGGTAGAGGCAGAAAAGCAAGGGATGGCCACACGACGGCGTGAGCTAGATGCGTTGGAAACCCGGCTTCGAGAGGAAACGTCCAGGATACATCAAAGGCACCACACCAGGTTGCCAGCAACGGGCGGGGTTATTAATCCGGCTAATTTATTCGTTACACCTCAGGACCAGCCGATACTAGTGGTGAACCAGGGAACCGCACCCCAACAGATGACAGCAGCGACACATCCGGCGAATGAACGGACCGGGTTACCCCCACCACAAACTAGAGTCACAACCGGCAACGATCTACTGCCGCCGCCACCATCACGATTCCGCACACCAGCCGGCCACTACAACAATCCTATGGACAACGTATATGCGGCGACACTCGCATTGAATAAAATACCTGTGGGAGAGTCGCCCCATGCAGAGAAGACTCGGCAAGCCATCGAGCTGTTGCACACTGCGGTGGCACAGCAAGCCAATTACCCGGATCACAGAAGCGGTATGCACGGGAGGCCATACGTCAGCCAGCAGCAAGGGAATATACAAACAAGTTCAGCGCGGCGGAGGGAAGAGCAGCAGCAAATGCCGCCTCCTCCCCGCGCTCAGGCAGCATCAGCAGCACAGGCCGTCGTGGACAGTTCTAGGGCTCGGAGGGCCGCGGCCGGGTCTGCAGCGCATGGACCTCCCGCAGCACCGCGCCCAGCCGCGCCCCCCGCGGCATCACACGTTTCTAGAGCAAGGCCGGCTTCAACCGTTCTTGCGGGACCCAAGTGTCTCTCGGACAATATTAGAGCTGAACCTTACCCGGAAAAATTCAAAGAGCCAGGGAAAGTAGTGAATTATGAGCCAACCATGGATCCCGAAACATGGCTAAGCAGTTACGAGATGGCAATGTCAATTCGCAACGCGTCCGAGAACCTCCAAGCCAAGTTCATGTATCTGATGATGTCGGAAGGAGCAGCAAAATTGTGGTTCACCAATCTACCAGAGGGATCGATCAAGTCTTGGGAGGAATTGAAGACCGCGTTTATCAAACACTTTCACGGGACATGCAGGAAATTATTCACTATTGATGATCTAGAGCGATGCGTCCAGAAGAAGGGAGAATCGGCGCGCAGTTGGGTGCGCCGGGTTATGGAGATACTTCACTCATCCACGGATATCCAGCCCAAGGATGCACTACAGGCCATGGCAAAAACATGCAAGTATATACCTTTAGTGCAAAAGTTAACTCGCATGAAGTCCAGTCGAAATGCGTCGGAAGTCACAATGGGAGAATTGATGGATGCGTGCAACAAACACGATGCGACAGATACTACAGAAGAAGAAGCTGATGACAAGAAGGCAAAAGCAAACACAAGCGGTAATGGAAGAACCGGCAACGGAACAGCATCAGGTAACAATGGAAATAGCCAGAACAAGCGCCCTTTCGAAGGAGGCTCCGAGTTTGTCGCCAACACAGAAGCCGGGTCTTCGAGGCCAAGAGCAGAAGGAAATTTCAACGGAGGTAACCACAATGGAGGAAACTATCAAGGTCCACCAAGGCCGGGTAACAATTGGGACATATTCAGGATGGCATGTCCGAAGCACAGCAGGAATGGCAGGCCAGCTAACCACTCCCTAGAACAGTGCGCCGATTTACAAAGATGGAAAAATGAGGAAGTGCACAGAGCTATGCGAGGTGCAGGGCGGGGAGGAGGACCGGGTCCAGGGGCAAACCCGGGCAACGGCCCACCCCCAGCTGGTAACCCGGCGGCTGGAAATCAAAGTAATAACCAAGGGGGGGCAGGAGGCTTCCAGGCTAACCCCAAACAATTGGGTCAATATCATGTGCATACCACAGGAGGCTCTAACAAGGACAAAAAGATACTGAAGCAAGCGGTCAACTCAGTTTCGTTAGCCGTCCCGAGATACTTGAGATGGTCAGAACAGGAGGTAACATGGAGCAGAAGGGATCACCCGGAAAGAGTGGAACACCCAGGAGTCTTGGCACTAGTAGTCGCACCGCAAGTCAATGGGTACGAACTGAAGAAGGTTTTAATGGATGGTGGAAGCAGCATCAATATACTGTATTGGGAAACCTTCCTACGCATGGGTCTCAAGGAATCTCAACTGCAAAAAAGCTCAACAGTTTTTCATGGGATAGTGTCGGGTCATTCAGCATGCCCCGAGGGAAAAATCGCATTGGAGGTAGCTTTCGGAGAGTCAAAGGATAACTATCGAATTGAGTGGCTCACCTTTGAGGTAGTGAAATTGCGCAGCCCCTATCACGCGCTATTTGGTAGGCCGGCTTATGCCAAATTCATGGCTAGGCCGTGTTACGTATATCTACAGCTAAAAATCCCGGGTCCCAAGAAGACCATTACCATACATGGAAATCGAGACATAGCAGCTGAATGCGACGAAGGAGATGCAGCAATGGCCGAGCAGGCCTGTAGAAAAGAAGAACTCAAGCATTACCGGTCTCAAACAGACCCGGAGGATAGAGCCACATCAAAAAGGCCGAGTACTGAAGGTGAAAGAACAAAATCCAAGGTAACGCAAGATGCTAAAATGGTGGCCTTAATCGAGGATGATTCCCCCAAGCGGCCCGCTGTAAAGGAAGAATCTACACGGCCGCTTACAACCAGCCAGGTCATTGGAACACCCCACCCGGGTTGGCTAGCAAACCCGGTACTCATCAGGAAAAGGTCCAACATATGGAGAATGTGCATTGGTCAAGCCAGACCGGGACCAGTGCTTATGAAGAACTAAACAATGTAACGGGCAGCAGGTTTCAGACGCGCTCTTTTCCTACCCAGGGTACCTAAGGGGACTGGAAGGTTTTTAATGAGGCGGCCTGCTGATCCAAAAGTTTCTAGTATCAATAAAGAGATGGTTCTCAAGTCCTATATCATTACATCCTGATTACAAGTAAGTAGTATCCACGCGACATCAGTAATTCAGTATCATTAAAGGCTTCAAGTGCATGTAGGTCTTGCGGGTTGGTTGCTCAAATGACCAACCACTAACCCGAAAGACCCGGCCTTGATGCCTATAAGTTATAAGGGCCGATTATTCGCAAACGAGTACGGCTGCAATCTTATAACTGGACAAAGGAGCCAAATTTTCTTGACTTTTCTTACTTAAGCTCGATGTGACTCGCACTAAAGTGGCATGATTCGTTCGCTTACGATTACAATCAGCCATGAAGCCCAATGGGACTTCCCTGACACTGTTCTCGTATGGATGTAACAACATGGTATCCACGCCAAAGCTGGCTTACAGTACACGATAGTCAAAAGGGTCATCTAAACCACAAGTTTATGCAGAGTACAAGGCTAAAAGCCGGAAACTCAACAATTATCAAGCATAACTTCAGTATTTACACGGAATGGCTTTAGGCTCGCGACTCGGTAAAAAATAATTTGTTCTCTGAGAAAGGCCACACCCCCATGACTCGGACTTTGGGTCATGGGGACTGGGGGACTTCGAAACAGAAACAAACTACTTGGCTATCGCAGTTCGAAAAACCCCACCATCCGAGTCTTGGGGACTTAAAGAAAAAGTCCACGTATCAAAGCCCCCGGTACTCGGAAAACCGAGTCTTCCGAAGGGAGCCAAAATAGAGAATTGGGTATCGAGAAAAAAATTCAAAGAATAAGCAAGCAATACGGTTATTAAAAGACCAGAAAAGCCGCAAAGTACATCACGGGCTAAAAAGTGCGTTACAAGGTACGACATCAGTATCAGGGGTGCACAGGCGCACCATCAAAAGCATAACAGTGTGATTACAAAGCATTACAAGGTATTATGACAATACGGCCCTATTCGGCCTCCTGAGTACGGCCTTCCGGGTCTGAGTCTTGGGTTTGCTGCTTAGCCTTCCTGGCACCCTTACCCGGACTCATTGCATCAGGGCGGACTGGTGGAAGGACGGCTGGTGTAGAGGCAGACGGGCCCGATTTTAACTCGGCCTCCCTCTTCGCAGTCGCTTCCCTCTTCCTGGCCGAGCTAGAAACCCACTTCTCCAAGATATCAAGAGGAGGGGGCGCATCCTCCGTAATAACTTTGCCATCAGCGTCATATGCACTCATAATCGTATTTAGATCCAAGCTATCGGCCAAGGCGGTAGCTGAGGGGCGCACTGCGGCTTGTATGGCTTTGAAATCCTTGGGTGTAAATTTGGAACCGTCAGCCTTGAATTCGGGAAACCCGGATGTTACCTTTGCCGGGTCAAGCTTTGGAAAGAAAGCCTTGGCCAGAGTAAAAGCCCGGGTCATTCCAATTCGGCATGATGAGCGTTTCCAGATCTCAATCCACCCAGGCACAGTAGAACAGGCTTGAACGAGATTCTCTTCACCCGGATATACTTCCGTGGGCCACTTCACAGCATCCAATATGAATTTTGTGCCGGCAAAGAAAGTCCGGAGTACAGTCTTGAGGGTTTTAGCCTTGGTAATGGCATTTTCCTCTGGGGCCGCAAGGTTGGCGCCTGCAGTCGTAGCAAACGAAAGAGCGTATCAGTAATCCCGAGTCTGTTATAATAAATTGAAGACATTAAGCCAATCAGCAGCAGAAAACTTACTGAGCAAGATCTGATAAGTATCGGAAACCTGGTCCGATAGTTTCTTCAGTTCGGTCTGAGCGGCATTGCACTTCTTCTTGTATTTGGACACATCTTTCTTCAAGGTTTTCATGTCATCCTCAAGGATTTCCCTTCGTTTCATCTCGGCAAGAAGAAGTTGCTCGGTCCTCAGTAAAGTTTCATCAGACCGGGTTAACTGTGCCTGTAAGTAGCAAGGAATGCAAGTATTAGTTGAATTGTATGGAAAGCCGAATGTGGTGTAAAGTACCAAGCATCACTTTTGCAAGTCATACTTGGGACTTGGGGACTAGGTATGCAATATGGGATACAAAGTGTCCTTACCTGATGCTCTGCAGCCATGCGCTCCAAGATCTGGCTCTCTGAAGCCTTCATAGTAAGGAGACTGTTCATCAACTGATCAAAAGTATCTTTACTCGTATCAGAAGACCCGGGGCCTTGGAAATTCCGGGAAGGAGCTTTCTTCTTAGTAGGAGGCGGAACCCGGGTCATCCGTGTGTCGGAATCCGACGCTCCTTCTTCTTCACCCAAGACGGTGGTTTTGTTCTTCTTGCTTGCATGGGAAGCGATTGGATACTCGGCTCCTTGCGTGTCCGGGTTTGGCGGCGACGCTTGTTTTTCAGCGCTGGACGCGGCTGTAGCCTTATTAGCCGGGCTCCCCTTACCCGGGTCCTCGGTCTCCGCTTCCTCTTGATCGCTGACAACGACCGTGGCCCTATAAGGTGTTTTCAGTCAATAGTTAAATACACAGTCAAGAAAGGGTGATGAAATATGGCGGAACATCAGGAAAGGGATCTTACCCGGTATTCACCGCAAAGTCACAAGGGAATCCATCGCTGGACTCGGGAGAAGCTGGAAATTATCAAGTTAAATGTCATGTGGGAATGGTTTAAAGGGAATGCCTTGACCCAGAAAAGATAGGGTAATTACCAGCCCGCCGTGGGGGGGTCGATGTAATACTCGGGTTAAGGGCTTCATCACCCGGGTGGTTTCGAGTTGACCTACGCTTAGGCACGGGCGACTCCTTCAAGAGCGGCCAGTGGGATAATGTCAAGTTAGCTCAAGTAAATCATTAAAGTAATGCGAGTTGAATGTGAGAGGAAGATATGAAACCTTGGAGGTGGCCTCTTGGGTCTTTCTTTTGGATCCGACCTTGATTGTCGGCTCCAGTTCTTCCTCGTCGCTGGCAGATTCCACCTTGCCATCGGAGTTTTCTTCCTCGTCATCTTCTTGTTCTGGATATCATCAAAGTTATGGTTAGAAAGGAAGGGGCTATGGTGAGTTCAAGGGAACCAAATAAAATTCGGAGAGTACCTTCTCCCGAGTTAACCGTATCTTGCTCCTCTGGACTTTCGGAGCTAGGGGAGGCATTAGTTTTCCAAAAATCATCATCAGCCTGAAAAGTGTTGACATAAGGGTTATTAACCGCGTAGAGTGGAAAGAGTAAAAGTAAAGGCATCAAAGTCGGATTTTTACCTTGGGGGCTGGATTCTCAAGTGTGAAGGGCTCTAACCCGGATATGTTCTGGATTACATCGAGCTTTTCCGTCAAGAAACCCTTGATGGTTTTATGAGTGTCGCCAGCTGCGAAGATGTTGTCGGAGTATCGGAGCGGATCAGAAGGTTCCCCTGAATACTCGCACATCAACTTCGTGCGGATGGAATTGGGCTGAATCCTGAAATCAACCCAAGTCTTCACCAGGTTGAGCCCGATGAGGCCTTTGGCTGTAAGAGTGGCAATTTTGGCTAGAAGAGGTTGAATTGCCTCCCTGTCCGGGTCAGGGGCGAAGGCACTAAACTTATCGGAAATATCAAGAAGACCCTCCGAGTAACCCGGCAGTTTCTTTTGACCGGGTGGGGAAGTGTCCTGGCAGTAAAAGTACGAGAGCTGCCAATGCTTGACATGGGAATTGAGGGTGAGGGGTGGCATCAGAGAGTTTTTGCGGCGTTGGATTGAAACCCCGCCGCAAGTGAGAAGCGCCCCATCACCGCTTTCGCGGCATGGTTTGCATTGAAAAAGCTCAATAAAAAGAGCTAGACTTGGCGGAGTGCACAAGTAAGATTCGGAAAGGACAATGAAATGGGAAATATTTAGCACAGAATTGGGTCCGATATCAAAGACACGAAGGTCGTAGTGGCTAAGGATGTCGCGGAAAAAGGGGTGACCCGGTGGTCGAAAACCCCGGGTCACATGTTCCACGAAACAGATTACCTCATCTTTTGTAGGGGTGGGCCGGGTCTCTTTACCCGGCACCCTCCATTGGATATTTTCCTGAGGAGGAAGAATTCCCAGTTCCACCAGCTCCTCCAATTTGGCCTTTGTGACCATAGACCGTGCCCAGTTGGCAGAAATGGTGTTGGTGGCCTTAGCCTTGGTTGGAGTTTTCCCCTGTTTCTTGGGAGCCATGTGGTGGACCTGCAAAGTACAAGGTAAGAAGAAAATTAAGGCATGGAAGTTGCGAACCGGCCAAGTATAAGCCGTGTAATATAGAGACATGAAAAATTGCGAGTGATCCGGGTGTTAGTTCGCAGAGCAAAGTTTGAAATTACCCGGGTATCAGGCATTATGGCGAAAATTATGGGATCTAAATGCCGAAGAAGTTTTTTGAAGACAGTAGACGGCTTCCTGGGCACTCAACGTGATTAAAAGAAACTAGAAAGGAAAGGTCCAGCCGGGTGATTAATGCAAAGGCGGAAATTTCGGGTAGTTCGAGCCTAGATTGGAAGCTCTATTTTCGAATTTGTGGTGGGAATAACGATTGCGGGCAGTAGGAGAGTGTATTGGAGTATGCGCTTTATTCATTGTGCGTGCTAGGAGAGAATGTGGGCAATCTAATTCGGCATAGCCGAGAAATCCGTGTCGGGCAGATTTGGATCTAGTTTAAGATGAAATTCAAAAATTGCAAGGGAAAATTAATGGGCGCAAAAGGCTTACCGGAGGAGATCTGAGTGAAGCCTTGCGGAGGCAAATGGCGCAGCCCTGGTGTCCCTTCGCGGTTCTTGATGGGCCGGATGGAGATTCGCCGGCGGGTCTCGGCGGCGGCGCGGGGCGAGCGGTGGCGGAGCGCAGCCTCCGTCCGATGGGCTCCGGTGACGCGCGCGGGATTTCTGTGGTGGCGCTCAGCGGGAGTGAGCTCTGAGGGAGAGAGGAAGCAGAGTGGGGGGAAATGAGCCGTTAGGGTTTAGGTTACCCCCCAGGGAGCTTATTTATAGGGTGAGTGGATAAGCCCGGTTCACTGAACGGGAGCCGGGAGTTACGGAAATAAACGGCTGTTAATTTGAGTTTTGGCGAGATATGCGCCAAATATTGTGCAAGGCCTCTGGGTAAAAGGAAGAAGGAAATTAACCCCGCGATTTCAGGGTCGATTATCGGGTGCGAAATTTTGACATTTTGGGATTTTATCTGGGAAAGTAAGTTGGGTAATTGGGAAAGAGCCGGATTACTATATGGCCACCATGGAGTAAGGCCTAGCTGGATATCAAACATCTTAACCCGGTCTCTATATGCCCGTACGTTTAATATCTTTGCAGGGAATAGCAAGCGCTTCAAGGAGGATCCATGAAGCCCAGGCTATTCTGGGGACTACTGATGAGAGGACGATAACCCGGTATGCCAAATTCCAAGGAGTAACCCGGCCCAAAGGACGCTGTGCAGGATCCGGCTAAGGATAAGGAAATTAGTGAAGGCCCCAGCTTGTAAGCCCAGTAACCCGGGTTGTGGGTTATGGTAAAGGAAAGTTAGGGTTTGTGCGCCGTGTCCGGGTAGGATCCAGGGTGCGCCTTGGAGAATAAGCCAGGGGGTACGGGTGCTTTATAAACCGACTCCCAGGTCTAGTTTAGGCAGAGATCTAAGAACCCTAGCAACATCGTGTGATATCGAGCATCAAGTGTAATCCCAGAGTTGAGTTATTATATCAAGATCGGAGACTCGGCGACTTTGATTGCCGGCTACCAGATCAAATTGCACCATGTTTTCCTCTGAGCTAAACCCTCTCCCGAATACCTGTGTCGTCTTGCCCCAAGATCAGTTACCCCCGGTAACATCTGCCGTGATTATCCCACGACAAGACCCGGATGACAGAACATCACTGAAGAGGCCGAATACTGAGAGAGCAAAGTTCAAAGCAGCACATGACACAAAGATGGTGGCTTTTGTTGAAGGTGATCCCTCCAAGCAATTTGCTATAGGATCTAACATAGACAGTAAGCAAGAAGAGGCGCTCATTGAGTTTAGTCGAGGAAATCAAGATGTTTTGGCTTGGAAACCTAGTGATATGCCGGGTATCCCGACCGAGTTAGACGAGCACAGTTTGCATGTTGACCCTAAGTCCCGGCCTGTGAAGCAGGGCCTGAGAAAAATGAATGAGGAAAGAAGAAAAGCTATAGGAGAAGAAATTGCTCGGCTATTGACAGCCGGCTTTATCATGGAGGTATTTCACCCGGATTGGTTGGCAAATCCGGTCCTAGTGATGAAAAAGAGTAATGAGTGGAGAATGTGCATAGATTACACGAGTCTCAACAAGCATTTCCCAAAGGATCCATTTTCCCTTCCAAGGATAGATCAGATCATAGACGTAGTGGCTGGAAGTGACCTGTTATGTTTCCTGGATGCGTATTCCGGGTATCATCAGATCAAGCTCAAGAAGGAAGATTGGGAGAAAACATCGTTCGTAACCCCCTTTGGGGCTTTCTGTTACAAAACCATGACTTTTGGACTAAAGAACGCTGGCGCAACTTACCAGCGATGCATTCAGAAGTGCTTTGAGGATCAGATTGGACGCAACGTTCATGCCTATGTGGATGATGTGGTGATCAAGACCAGGAAAGCGGAAACATTTATTGATGATCTAAAGGAAACGTTCAAGAATTTGAGAAGGTATCAGATGAAACTCAACCCTACGAAGTGCGTATTTGGAGTTCCAGCAGGAAAATTACTCGGTTTCATTATTTCCGAGAGAGGAATTGAGGCAAACCCGGACAAAATCAAAGCCATTCAGAGTCTGAAAAAGCCGGAAAGCTTGAAGCACGTTCAAAAACTTACAGGGTGCGTAGCAGCATTAAGCCGGTTTATATCCAGGCTTGGAGAGAAGGCGATACCCTTGTACCGGCTATTGAGGAAATCCGACAAATTCGTTTGGGATCAAGAGGCGGATGAGGCGTTCGAAGCACTGAAAAAGCAGTTATCTGAGGCACCAGTCCTAGCAGCTCCGGGTCCTAAAGAGGCCATGTTACTATACGTTGCGGCAGGGCCCCGGGCAGTCAGTGCAGTGGTCGTCGTTGAGCACAAAGAGGATGGAAAAGATCACCCGGTTCAGAGGCCGGTTTATTACGTCAGCGAGGTACTATCGGATGCAAAGCAACGTTACCCACTTTGGCAGAAGTTGGTTTTTGGGGTCTTTATGGCCAGCCGGAAATTGAAGCCCTATTTTCAGGAACACACCATAACAGTGGTTAGCTCTATACCAATGTCGGATATTATCAGAAACTCAGATGCAACAGGGAGAATAGCCAAGTGGGCCATCGAGATGGGAGATTATCACATCAACTATGAGCCCAGGTCAGCAATCAAATCCCAAGCTTTAGTTGATTTCATCAATGATTGGACTCACACGAGCATGCCCACAATGACACCGATCTCCGAATCTTGGGTAATGCATTTTGATGGTTCCAAGCAGTACTAGGGATCAGGAGCTGGGGTGGTACTCACATCGCCCAAAGGAGACAAACTGAGCTACGTGTTGCAAATTCACTTTGATTGCTCTAACAACGTGGCCGAGTATGAGGCATTATTGCATGGATTGAAGGTAGCCAAAGAGATGAACATCAAGTGAATACGGTGCTATGGAGATTCGGATCTTGTGGTACAGCAGGTCTCAGGAACTTGGGATAGAAAAGATGCAACTATGGCAGCATATCGCAGAGAGGTGGACAGAGTTGCCGGGTGTTTTCTCGGGTATGAGGTGGAGCATATTGACAGACGAAAGAATGAGGCAGAAGATGCGCTCGCAAGGCTCGGCACGCGCAGAGAGCCGGTTCCACCCAATGTTTTCCTGGACGAATTATGGCGGCCATCCGTTAAAACTGAGTCTGAGGAAGAGGTGGCTAACCAAGACCCGGATTTGGAGCTCGTGGCCACGGTACGTGCTGTTCCCGAGTGGACAGAGCCGTTTCTAGCCTACCTATCACGGGGCAAGCTACCACCACAAGAGGTTTTAGCAAGGCAAATTCTGAGACGAGCAAAGGGATATTCTATCATAAACGGAGAGTTGTATAAAAGAAGTGCAGGATGAGTCTTTTTACAATGTGTAGCACCAGAAGAAGGCCAGCAGATTTTGAAGGAGATTCATGAAGGAGATTGTAGGCATCACGCATCCACAAGATCCATGGTGGCCAAAGCATATCGACACGGTTTCTTCTGGCTCACGGCCTTAGCAGATGCGGAGCGCTTGGTGGCAAGGTGCGATGGATGTCAAAGGTACGCTCGCCAAACCCATGTGCCGGCTATGGAGTTGCAAATAATCCCGCTAACCTGTCCGTTTGCTATTTGGGGTATGGATATGGTCGGCCCCTTTCACATGTCACCTTGCAGAAAGACCCACCTCTTGGTGGCTATCGATAAGTTTACCAAGTGGGTTGAAGTTATGCCAGTCACCAATTGTGAAGCAGTTACAGCAGTCAAGTTCCTGAAAAGGATTATCTATCGGTTTGGGTATCCTCACAGCATAATAACAGACAATGGAACCAATATGTCCTTGGGTGAGATGGAAAAATTCTGTGGAAACAATGGCATCCGCCTGGACATAGCCTCGGTGGCCCATCCACAAGCTAATGGACAGGTGGAGAGAGCAAATCAGGAGTTACTTCGTGGACTAAAACCACGGCTGCGAGTCCCATGCATCAGAGCTGCTGGAGCATGGGTTGAGGAGTTACCGTCAATGGTTTGGGGAATTAACACTACACCTAACAGATGTACTCAGATGACCCCGTTTTTCATGGTTTATGGTGCAGAAGCAGTATTGCCGAGTGAAATTATTCACGACTCAGCCCGAGAGTCGGCTTATGTCGAGGTGGAGAACGAGAAGACCCGGCAAGACGCCGTGGATATGCTAGAAGAGCACAGAGAACAAGCCTTGGAGAGATCAGCCATATATCAGCAGGACCTGAGGAGATATCATAGTCGGCGAGTCAAAACCCGGGTCTTCCAGGAAGGAGACCTGGTGTTGCGATTGGTACAATCAAAGGAAGGAAAACATAAGTTGTCTCCACCATGGGAAGGACCGTTCATCATAAGCCGGAATCTGCACAATGGATCATATTACTTGGTAGATGCAAGGGAAGAGTCGGATACTGTCAATGACACCACTCACACTACTTCATCTATGCAAGAGAGGGAAAGACCATGGAACGTGGCTCAGCTACGTCCCTACTACACCTAGACTAGACTAGGCTTACAAGTGGAACTACACGATGTAACAGGCAGCAGGTTTCAGACGCACTCTTTTCCTATCCAGGGTACCTAAGGGGACTGTAGGGTTTTTAATGAGGCAGCTTGCTGACCTAAGTTTTATCATATCAATAAAGAGATGATTAAACTATGACGTTGTTTCTTCCTTATGTGTTTTTTGTTAAGTGTTTATATTTCCTGTTTTTGGTTTCTGTTTTGCTTATTTTTGTCAGGTAAGTGTTACTTGTTTGTTTGTAGTACATCAGTTTTTCTAAAAAGTTATATATATAGGTCTTGGGGGCTGATTGCTTGAATAGCACAGTTGCAAACTCAAAGACCCGGCCACGATACCATAAAGTTATAAGGACCGATTACTTGCATTAAGTATGGTTGCAATCTTATAACCGGACAATAGAGCCAAATTTTCTTGATTTCTCTTGTTTAAGCCCAATGGGACTTGCCTGACCCTGTTTTTATACAGTTGTAGCAGCATTGAATATCCACGCAAAAGCCGGCTTACAGCAAAGAGGATCAAAAGGGTCATCTAAACCAAAAGTTATGTAGAGTACAAGGTTAATAGCCGGAAACTCGCAAATATATTAAGCGTAACTTCAAACCTATGTGAGTAACTCTAGGTCTTGGGCCTTAGCAGAAACAATTTGTTCTCCCGAAACTACCAAACCCTCAGACTCAGAAATTCGTGCCTTGGGGACTTGGGAATTTGAGAAAAGGAACAAATTGCCTAGCTGTTAAGCTTAAAAACCCGAAATCCGAGTCTTGGGGACTTGGGGACTTAGAAAAAAATCCACTTGTCAAAACCCCCGAGACCCGGAAACCGATTCTCACAAAAAGGAAAAATAGCGAAAGTCAGAAACCAGCAACGAAAAGTCCAAAGCTAGGAAATAACAAATCCATGCGAAAGGCCAGAAGGGCCACAAAAGCTATCAATGTTTTTTTAGCGTATTACAAACCGAGGGAGTAGTATCGAAAAGTGCACAGGCGCACTATTAAAAGAATAATTGTTTCAGATGCCCATTGGCCGAATAAAGTGTTTGAAGCAGTAAAATGTGAAACTTCATTCGGCGTCCTTCGCCGAGTCATCAATGTGGTCTTTGACTTGCTCATCAACAAGCTTCTCGACCCCAGCGTCCGGGTCAGCAGCAGTACCGACACGCGCTGGAGGAGGAACAACCGGCGTAGAGGTGGTAGGCGCAGTGTCGGCCTCAGCCTTGTTCTTCGCAGCTTCCTCCTTCCTCTGGGCAGCCTCCGCCTTCCACCGCGCCAGCATGTCAAAAGGCTTTGGCAGGTCCGACGGAATCGGCTTGTCTTCGGCGTCGTAAGGCGGCACGATCCTGCTCAAATCCAGATTGTCGGCGATCAAGCTCGCCGAGCGGAAAATTTGGAGCCGTCGTTGTTGAATTCGGGAAACCCGCCAACAAGCTTTGCCGGCTCAAGCTTGGGGAAGTAGGCCTTGGCCAGAGCAAGCCCCCGGGTTACTCCAACCCGGCACGACGAGCGCTTCTAATGGTCAATCCACTCGGGGATGGTGGAACATGCGTCAAGCAAGGTGTTCAAACCACCATACCCGGTACCCCGGCCACTTCACAGCTTGCAAAACCCACTTGGTGCCGGCACAGAGTTGCCGGATTACGGCCTTTAAGGTCTTTAACGTCTCGATATCATCTTCATCTGGGACCGCCTCATCCGGCCTGCAGAGTAACAGAAAGGTTAAAGCAAGAAATTCCGAGTGTTTAGCAGAATTAGAAATCCGGGTTATGATTAATCAGTTGGAAATTATTACCAAGCAAGGTGCGATAAGTATCGGCAATTTGGGCCGAAAGCCTCGTCAGCTCACCCTCAGCAGTGTGGGATCTCTTTCTATACTTTTTCACATTTTTCTCCAGTTTCTCCACATCAGCTTCCAGCGATTCACGCAGCTTTGTCTCCACCTCGAGGAGTTTGTTGGTTTTAGCCAACACCTCCTCAGATTGGGCCACGTATGCCTGCGTGGAAAGAAAATGAAATGTTAGTCGGAAATGTTATAAAGTTCCAAGTAAACTATGCATAGTTCACTCGGAGCTTGGGAACTAGGTGAATATACAAGCGGTGTTGGTTAATTTACCTGGTGCTTGGCTGCCATGGCTTCTAGAATGCCCTTTTCATCAGTTTTCAGGCTATAGAGAGCACCTAGCATTTCGTCAAAGCTCAGGTCATCAAGTTTTACCCCGGAGGAGCTGGGGGCCTGGTTACTCGGAGGTGGAGTCCTTTCCTGCTTGGGGAGGGACGCCCGGGCCGCCTGGGTGTTAGGAGTGGGATCACCCCTCCTCGTGCCCAGGACCTCGACGTCATCACCTCCGGGTCCACGCGAGGGAATAGGATACTCGGCCTCCTGCTCGGCCGGGTCTGTCAGCGGGTCTTCCTCTTTATCTTCTTCTTCAACGCCGCTAGCCGCGGCCTTCACAGTATCTACCGGATCCTCCATCACCGGGTTATCCACGTCCATATCGTCCGGGTCACTGGTTGTGACCTTGGCTCTGAGGAAAATAAAAGAGATGGTCAGTACATGATGAGTGAAGGTTATGGAAAGAGTCAGTATATCAAATAGCAAGAAAGGTAGCTTACCCGGTATTCACCACAAAATCTGGTGGAAGATCATTGCTAGACCCGGAGGAAGTTGATAAAGGGTCCGAAAGTGAGACCCGGAATTGTCCAGCTAGTGGATGATTGGGAGAAGGATGTTTTCGAGGAGAGTTGGAAGGACAGGTTTGGGGAATACCGGCACGGCGGGCTGCGGACGAAGGGATACCCGCGTTGAGAGGGTCATCACCCGGGGAGTTCCGGGTTACCCTGCGCTTGACTGGAGCGGGTTCCTTCAAGTGTGACGAATCGGACAATTTTTGGTTAAGCTCGCACATGTTAGCATATGAATATGGTTTGGAGGCGATAGAGGAGTAAGGAACCTTGAATACAACTGTCCGGGCTTTCCTCTTCGCCCCAACTCCTAGGTCCGGCTCAGCTTCACTTTCATCAGACTGGGTCTCCTCCTTATCCTCTTTATCCTCTAACCCTGGAAAGCATAGTGTATTATCGGAAAAAGGAAAACAAGTTGGAAAAATAAGTTAACAAGAATAGAAATGAGTGAAACCCGGGTGTTACCTTCGTCCGAGTCAGCCGGCTCTTCGTCTTCTTCCGAGTTTTCGGAAGGAGGGGGCGTCTCGATCTTCCAGAAAGCGCTATCTTCCTGAGATAAAGGTACAATGATAAAAGTTAGTGATTGTATCAGAAAAATGTCAGTCGGATAAAGAGTAAGGGCCGGATCTTACTGCTGGAGCCAGGTTATCCCGCGTGTAGGGGTCCAGGCCGGCTATAGTCCGAATCACCTCCATTTTCTCGGTCAAGAAATTCTTGATTATCTTGTTCGCGTCCGCAGCCGGGTAATTCCTCAGCGAGTAACGAAGGGAATCCATGACATGCCCAGAGTAGTCGCACATGAGTTTGGGCCGGACGACATTGGGTTGGATCCGAAAAGTTACCCAATTTTTGACTAAGTTAAGACCAAGAAGGCCTTGGGTCGAGAGAACAGCGAGCTTGGTGAGGAGGGGTTGGATGGACTGCCTATCCGACTCAGAAGCGAAGGAGTTGAGATTGTCGGAAAGATTGAGAAGATCTTCAGAAAAACCCGGCAGAGTCTTTTCACCGGGTGAGGAGGTGTCCTGGCAATAGAAATAGGTCTTTTGCCAGTGTTTGACATGGGAGTTAAGGCTCATAGTCGGCATTAAGGAGTTCTTCCGCCTCTGGATAGATACCCCTCCGCAAACTAGGATGGCCCCGTCGCCGCTTTCGCAGCACGGTTTGCATTGGAACAGTTCAAGGAAGAGTGCAAGATTCGGAGGAATGCATAAATATGATTCGCACAAGACAATAAAGTGAGTAATGTTTAGCATAGAATTGGGACCTATATCAAACACTCGGAGTTTGTAGTGATCTAATAATTCACGAAAGAATGAGGCAGAAGATGCGCTCGCAAGGCTCGGCTCGCGCAGAGAGCCGGTTCCACCCAATGTTTTCCTGGACGAATTATGGCGGCCATCCGTTAAAACTGAGTCTGAGGAAGAGGTGGCTAACCAAGACCCAGATTTGGAGCTCGTGGCCACGGTACGTGCTGTTCCCGAGTGGACAGAGCCGTTTCTAGCCTACCTATCACGGGGCGAGCTACCACCACAAGAGGTTTTAGCAAGGCAAATTCTGAGACGAGCAAAGGGATATTCTATCATAAACGGAGAGTTGTATAAAAGAAGTGCAGGAGGAGTCTTTTTACAATGTGTAGCACCAGAAGAAGGCCAGCAGATTTTGAAGGAGATTCATGAAGGAGATTGTAGGCATCACGCATCCACAAGATCCCTGGTGGCCAAAGCATATCGACACGGTTTCTTCTGGCTCACGGCCTTAGCAGATGCGGAGCGCTTGGTGGCAAGGTGCGATGGATGTCAAAGGTACGCTCGCCAAACCCATGTGCCGGCTATGGAGTTGCAAACAATCCCGCTAACCTGTCCGTTTGCTATTTGGGGTATGGATATGGTCGGCCCCTTTCACATGTCACCTTGCAGAAAGACCCACCTCTTGGTGGCTATCGATAAGTTTACCAAGTGGGTTGAAGTTATGCCAGTCACCAATTGTGAAGCAGTTACAGCAGTCAAGTTCCTGAAAAGGATTATCTATCGGTTTGGGTATCCTCACAGCATAATAACAGACAATGGAACCAATATGTCCTTGGGTGAGATGGAAAAATTCTGTGGAAACAATGGCATCCGCCTGGACATAGCCTCGGTGGCCCATCCACAAGCTAATGGACAGGTGGAGAGAGCAAATCAGGAGTTACTTCGTGGACTAAAACCACGGCTGCGAGTCCCATGCATCAGAGCTGCTGGAGCATGGGTTGAGGAGTTACCGTCAATGGTTTGGGGAATTAACACTACACCTAACAGATGTACTCAGATGACCCCGTTTTTCATGGTTTATGGTGCAGAAGCAGTATTGCCGAGTGAAATTATTCACGACTCAGCCCGAGAGTCGGCTTATGTCGAGGTGGAGAACGAGAAGACCCGGCAAGACGCCGTGGATATGCTAGAAGAGCACAGAGAACAAGCCTTGGAGAGATCAGCCATATATCAGCAGGACCTGAGGAGATATCATAGTCGGCGAGTCAAAACCCGGGTCTTCCAGGAAGGAGACCTGGTGTTGCGATTGGTACAATCAAAGGAAGGAAAACATAAGTTGTCTCCACCATGGGAAGGACCGTTCATCATAAGCCGGAATCTGCACAATGGATCATATTACTTGGTAGATGCAAGGGAAGAGTCGGATACTGTCAATGACACCACTCACACTACTTCATCTATGCAAGAGAGGGAAAGACCATGGAACGTGGCTCAGCTACGTCCCTACTACACCTAGACTAGACTAGGCTTACAAGTGGAACTACACGATGTAACAGGCAGCAGGTTTCAGACGCACTCTTTTCCTATCCAGGGTACCTAAGGGGACTGTAGGGTTTTTAATGAGGCAGCTTGCTGACCTAAGTTTTATCATATCAATAAAGAGATGATTAAACTATGACGTTGTTTCTTCCTTATGTGTTTTTTGTTAAGTGTTTATATTTCCTGTTTTTGGTTTCTGTTTTGCTTATTTTTGTCAGGTAAGTGTTACTTGTTTGTTTGTAGTACATAAGTTTTTCTAAAAAGTTATATATATAGGTCTTGGGGGCTGATTGCTTGAATAGCACAGTTGCAAACTCAAAGACCCGGCCACGATACCATAAAGTTATAAGGACCGATTACTTGCATTAAGTATGGTTGCAATCTTATAACCGGACAATAGAGCCAAATTTTCTTGATTTCTCTTGTTTAAGCCCAATGGGACTTGCCTGACCCTGTTTTTATACAGTTGTAGCAGCATTGAATATCCACGCAAAAGCCGGCTTACAGCAAAGAGGATCAAAAGGGTCATCTAAACCAAAAGTTATGTAGAGTACAAGGTTAATAGCCGGAAACTCGCAAATATATTAAGCGTAACTTCAAACCTATGTGAGTAACTCTAGGTCTTGGGCCTTAGCAGAAACAATTTGTTCTCCCGAAACTATCAAACCCTCAGACTCAGAAATTCGTGCCTTGGGGACTTGGGAATTTGAGAAAAGGAACAAATTGCCTAGCTGTTAAGCTTAAAAACCCGAAATCCGAGTCTTGGGGACTTGGGGACTTAGAAAAAAATCCACTTGTCAAAACCCCCGAGACCCGGAAACCGATTCTCACAAAAAGGAAAAATAGCGAAAGTCAGAAACCAGCAACGAAAAGTCCAAAGCTAGGAAATAACAAATCCATGCGAAAGGCCAGAAGGGCCACAAAAGCTATCAATGTTTTTTTAGCGTATTACAAACCGAGGGAGTAGTATCGAAAAGTGCACAGGCGCACTATTAAAAGAATAATTGTTTCAGATGCCCATTGGCCGAATAAAGTGTTTGAAGCAGTAAAATGTGAAACTTCATTCGGCGTCCTTCGCCGAGTCATCAATGTGGTCTTTGACTTGCTCATCAACAAGCTTCTCGACCCCAGCGTCCGGGTCAGCAGCAGTACCGACACGCGCTGGAGGAGGAACAACCGGCGTAGAGGTGGTAGGCGCAGTGTCGGCCTCAGCCTTGTTCTTCGCAGCTTCCTCCTTCCTCTGGGCAGCCTCCGCCTTCCACCGCGCCAGCATGTCAAAAGGCTTTGGCAGGTCCGACGGAATCGGCTTGTCTTCGGCGTCGTAAGGCGGCACGATCCTGCTCAAATCCAGATTGTCGGCGATCAAGCTCGCCGAGCGGAAAATTTGGAGCCGTCGTTGTTGAATTCGGGAAACCCGCCAACAAGCTTTGCCGGCTCAAGCTTGGGGAAGTAGGCCTTGGCCAGAGCAAGCCCCCGGGTTACTCCAACCCGGCACGGCGAGCGCTTCCAATGGTCAATCCACTCGGGGATGGTGGAACATGCGTCAAGCAAGGTGTTCAAACCACCATACCCGGTACCCGGCCACTTCACAGCTTGCAAAACCCACTTGGTGCCGGCACAGAGTTGCCGGATTACGGCCTTTAAGGTCTTTAACTTCTCGATATCATCTTCATCTGGGACCGCCTCATCCGGCCTGCAGAGTAACAGAAAGGTTAAAGCAAGAAATTCCGAGTGTTTAGCAGAATTAGAAATCCGGGTTATGATTAATCAGTTGGAAATTATTACCAAGCAAGGTGCGATAAGTATCGGCAATTTGGGCCGAAAGCCTCGTCAGCTCACCCTCAGCAGTGTGGGATCTCTTTCTATACTTTTTCACATTTTTCTCCAGTTTCTCCACATCAGCTTCCAGCGATTCACGCAGCTTTGTCTCCACCTCGAGGAGTTTGTTGGTTTTAGCCAACACCTCCTCAGATTGGGCCACGTATGCCTGCGTGGAAAGAAAATGAAATGTTAGTCGGAAATGTTATAAAGTTCCAAGTAAACTATGCATAGTTCACTCGGAGCTTGGGAACTAGGTGAATATACAAGCGGTGTTGGTTAATTTACCTGGTGCTTGGCTGCCATGGCTTCTAGAATGCCCTTTTCATCAGTTTTCAGGCTATAGAGAGCACCTAGCATTTAGTCAAAGCTCAGGTCATCAAGTTTTACCCCGGAGGAGCTGGGGGCCTGGTTACTCGGAGGTGGAGTCCTTTCCTGCTTGGGGAGGGACGCCCGGGCCGCCTGGGTGTTAGGAGTGGGATCACCCCTCCTCGTGCCCAGGACCTCGACGTCATCACCTCCGGGTCCACGCGAGGGAATAGGATACTCGGCCTCCTGCTCGGCCGGGTCTGTCAGCGGGTCTTCCTCTTTATCTTCTTCTTCAACGCCGCTAGCCGCGGCCTTCACAGTATCTACCGGATCCTCCATCACCGGGTTATCCACGTCCATATCGTCCGGGTCACTGGTTGTGACCTTGGCTCTGAGGAAAATAAAAGAGATGGTCAGTACATGATGAGTGAAGGTTATGGAAAGAGTCAGTATATCAAATAGCAAGAAAGGTAGCTTACCCGGTATTCACCACAAAATCTGGTGGAAGATCATTGCTAGACCCGGAGGAAGCTGATAAAGGGTCCGAAAGTGAGACCCGGAATTGTCCAGCTAGTGGATGATTGGGAGAAGGATGTTTTCGAGGAGAGTTGGAAGGACAGGTTTGGGGAATACCGGCACGACGGGCTGCGGACGAAGGGATAACCGCGTTGAGAGGGTCATCACCCGGGGAGTTCCGGGTTACCCTGCGCTTGACTGGAGCGGGTTCGTTCAAGTGTGACGAATCGGACAATTTTTGGTTAAGCTCGCACATGTTAGCATATGAATATGGTTTGGAGGCGATAGAGGAGTAAGGAACCTTGAATACAACTGTCCGGGCTTTCCTCTTCGCCCCAACTCCTAGGTCCGGCTCAGCTTCACTTTCATCAGACTGGGTCTCCTCCTTATCCTCTTTATCCTCTAACCCTGGAAAGCATAGTGTATTATCGGAAAAAGGAAAACAAGTTGGAAAAATAAGTTAACAAGAATAGAAATGAGTGAAACCCGGGTGTTACCTTCGTCCGAGTCAGCCGGCTCTTCGTCTTCTTCCGAGTTTTCGGAAGGAGGGGGCGTCTCGATCTTCCAGAAAGCGCTATCTTCCTGAGATAAAGGTACAATGATAAAAGTTAGTGATTGTATTAGAAAAATGTCAGTCGGATAAAGAGTAAGGGCCGGATCTTACTGCTGGAGCCAGGTTATCCCGCGTGTAGGGGTCCAGGCCGGCTATAGTCCGAATCACCTCCAATTTCTCGGTCAAGAAATTCTTGATTATCTTGTTCGCGTCCGCAGCCAGGTAATTCCTCAGCGAGTAACGAAGGGAATCCGTGACATGCCCAGAGTAGTCGCACATGAGTTTGGGCCGGACGACATTGGGTTGGATCCGAAAAGTTACCCAATTTTTGACTAAGTTAAGACCAAGAAGGCCTTGGGTCGAGAGAACAGCGAGCTTGGTGAGGAGGGGTTGGATGGACTGCCTATCCGACTCAGAAGCGAAGGAGTTGAGATTGTCGGAAAGATTGAGAAGATCTTCAGAAAAACCCGGCAGAGTCTTTTCACCGGGTGAGGAGGTGTCCTGGCAATAGAAATAGGTCTTTTGCCAGTGTTTGACATGGGAGTTAAGGCTCATAGTCGGCATTAAGGAGTTCTTCCGCCTCTGGATAGATACCCCTCCGCAAACTAGGATGGCCCCGTCGCCGCTTTCGCGGCACGGTTTGCATTGGAACAGTTCAAGGAAGAGTGCAAGATTCGGAGGAATGCATAAATATGATTCGCACAAGACAATAAAGTGAGTAATGTTTAGCATAGAATTGGGACCTATATCAAACACTCGGAGTTTGTAGTGATCTAATAATTCACGGAAGAAAGGGTGACCCGGGGGGCGAAAACCCCGGATCACATGCTCTACGAAGATACTACCTCATCGAGACCCGGGGAAGGCCGAGTCTCTTCTCCAGGCACTCTCCAATGGATTTCTTCCCGGGCGGGTAAGACACCAGATTCGGCAAGTTTGTCCAGCTTGGCCTTGGTCACTGTCGACCTCGCCCAGTTGGCGGAGATCGATTGATTCGGCTTCGCCTTGCCAGCCGGTTGTTTGCCCTTCAATTTCGCGTTGGCCTTAGGCGCCATGAGCTTAACCTAAGAAGAAGACAGAGTGCAGGGTGTAAACAGCTAGAGACCCAAAAAATGATTGTTATCCGACTTAGAGAATAATACTAACAGGAAGTGTTGACCGATTGGACCCAGGTGATAAAATTTAGGGAGAAAATCGTGATTACAAGTAATGGAGATGCGCTACAAGGTGTGCTACTGAGTCTAGAACAAGCATTGGATATGAAAGTGCGAGTCATGGTGTGGAAAATCAAGAGGAATAAAAAGGGCATCTAGGCTCGGAGCTAGATCCAATCTACTCGCAAGAAGAATATAGTTCAGATTAAAGGTGAAACCCATGAAGTAAAGTGGCTTACCGGCGGAATCGGGGGCGGGAACGCAGCGGCGGCAGATGGCGCGATGGCGGCGGTCCCTGGGCTCTCCGGTGAACTGCTCGACGACACGGCGGCGGAGGTCAACGGCGGCTTCACGGCGTCGCGAGTGCGGGCGCAGACGGATGGCGGTGGCTCGTCTCCGGCAAACATGCTCGCAGGCGGTGCTGCAGTACGGGCTCGAGCTTGGAGGCGAGAGCACCACGAGAGGAGAAGAGAAAGAGAGGTGGTGGCTAATGGTGAAGTGGATCTGGAAATGGTGTTTGGTTGCCTATTTATAAGCGTAGAGTGGGAAGGTACCCTAGGTATAAGCGTCGGGAGTCAAATTTTCGGGAAAACGATGCTCAACCGGATTTTTTGGGATAAGCATTGAAGGCTCCGGTTACGAGATATCCGGAAAGGATTGAAACAGATTGCAAGCGCGATATTTGGACTGACTGGTGGGCGATGCGAGTCCGGGTCTTGTGTGTTTTCGCGAAGTGTTGACCCGGGAAAGTAATGCTAGACTCGGGGAAAGCCGGGTTACAATATGGACCACCTACAGAGTTAGGCCTAGCTATTATCAAAGCATTCTAACCCGGTATTTCATGAACTTGTTTGTTTATTATTTTGCAGGGAATAGCGTGCGCTTCATGGTTGATCCCGCGAAGCCCAAGCTATTCTGGGGACCTCTGATGGAGGGATGATAACCCGGTAGGCTAATGCCAAGGTGTAACTCGGCCCGAAGGGAACAACGCAAGACCCGGCACAAGGAAAAGGAGTTTCTAGAAGGCCCAAGAAGTAGTGCAGGCCTTGTAACCCGGCTTGGGGGTTACGGTAAGGAAACTTAGGGTTTGTATGCGGTGACTGGGTAGGATTCCGAGTATGCCTTGGACAGGAAGCCAGGGGGCCGGGTACGATATAAACCGGCTCCTAGGGTTAGATTAGGAGAGATTCACCAGATATTCGAGTATCCCCTGTAATACGAGAGCTGAGATTGTAAAACTAGACCGGAGACTCGGCGACTTGATTGCCAGAGCTACCAGATCGATCAATAGCATGGTTCCCCTTGATCTAAACCCTCTCGCAAACACCAGAGACTATTTACCCCAAGATAAGTTACCCCTGTTAACGTCTGCCGTGAATATCCCACGACAGTTAGTGTGTGTTATTTTACTATGCACACGAGGTGTTCGACGAAATTCCCGAGCCACACATAAGCTCACTGAAAATGGTATCTTCGACCGAGGTTAACAAACTTATATTTTTCATCTGTAATTGATACATAAAAAAGTAATATTTGTCGATGTACTGTGGTCATTTATCTATTGAATATGTTATTGTAATGTATTTTGATAAACTTAATTATACGATGCAGATGGATGCACGACAACGATGGATGTACGGTGACCGACGCACTTCCGAGTATATGGCAGGCCTGAATGCATTTCTCGCTGTAGCTCAGGCGAACAAAGATAATGGCTTTATGTGTTGCCCATGTGTTGATTGTCGGAACGTCAGGGAGCACTCTTCCTCGAGAATCCTTCACGGCCACCTACTTCGGAGAGGTTTCATGCCCAGCTATAATTGCTGGACCAAGCATGGAGAAAGAGGGGTTGTGATGGAAGATGATGAATAAGAAGAAGAAGATACTTTGTTCCCTAAATACGGTGATACTGCAATGGAATACAATGCAGAAGAAGGAGGTGATCAAGAACAGGCATCAGAAGAGCCCGATGACGATCTTGGCCGAGTTATTGCTGATGCAAGGGAAGACTGTGAAAGTGAATTTGAGAGGTTGAAGCTGGACAACATGTTACAGGATCACAAAAAAGTTGTTGTACCCAAATTGCGAAGATGGTAGCACAAAGCTCGGTACCACACTGGAGTTGCTGAAATGGAAGGCACAGAACGGTGTGACTGACAAGGTATTTGAGAGTTTACTTCAACTAATGAAGCCAAAGCTTCCAAAGGATAACGAATTGCCTGAGAGTACGTACGAAGGAAATAAATCTCTCTGCCCTCTAGGATTAGTTGTTCAGAAGATACATGCATGCATTAATGACTGTATCCTCTACCGCGGTGAGAAGTACGAGAATTTGGATGAATGTCCGGTATGCACTGCACTGCGGTATAAGATCAGAGCAGATGACCCTGGTGATGTTGACGGCGAGCCCCCCGTAAGAGGGTTCCTGCTAAGGTGATGTGGTATGCTCCTATAATACCACGGTTGGAACGTCTGTTCATGAACACCGTAAGAAAGACAGAAGTTGAGACACCCCGCCGATGGATCGCAGTGGAGAAAGATCGAGAGAGACTTCCCGGACTTTACAGGAGAGGCGAGAAACTTATGGTTTGGTCTAAGTACAGATGGATTTAATCCTTTAGGGGTGCAGAGCTCCAGTCATAGCATCTGGCCCGTAACTCTATGTATGTACAACCTTCCTCCTTGGTTGTGCATGAAGCGCAAGTTCATTATGATGCCAGTTCTCATCCAAGGCCCGAGGCAACCTGGCAACAACATTGATGTGTATCTAAGGCCATTAGTGGAAGAACTCTTACAATTATGGGGCAAACCAGGTGTACGTGTGTGGGATGAGAACGAACAAAAGCCATTTGACCTACGGGCGTTGCTTTTTGTAACCATCAATGATTGGCCTGCTCTTAGTAACATTTGCGGACATACAAACAAGGGATACAATGCATGCACACACTGTTTAGATAAGACTGACAGTGTTTATTTGGATAAATGTAAAAATGTTGTATACCTGGGGCATCGTAGATTTCTTCCGATAAAGCATCCTGTAAGAAAGAAAGGAGGGAAGCATTTCAGAGGTGAGGCAGATAATCGGAAGAAGCCTGTCCTCCGTAGTGGTAATGATTTATTCGATATGGTCAAAGAACTAAAAGTAATCTTTGGGAAGGGTGATGGCAGCCAACCTGTTCCGAACGGCCCTGATAAGCGCGCACCCCTATGGAAGAAGAAATCTATATTTTGGGAGCTACCCTATTGGAAAGTTTTAGAGGTCCGGTCTTCCATCGACGTGATCGACGTGACAAAGAATCTCTGCGTCAACCTGCTATGCTTCCTGGGCGTGTATGGGAAGTCAAAAGATACGCCAGAAGCACAGGAGGACCAGCAACGTAAGAAAGACCCAAGCAACAAGCATATGGATACAGGGCGCCATGACTTAAGCAGCTACGCTCTTACTAAAGCAAAGAAGGAAATATTTTTTGAAGTCCTTTACAGTATCAAGGTTCCGTCTGGCTTCTCGTCGAATGTAAAGGGGATAATAAACATGGCAGAGAAAAAAATTCCAAAACCTGAAGTCTCATGACTGCCACGTGATTATGACGCAGTTGCTTCTGATTGCATTGAGGGGGCTTCTACCGGAAAATGTTCGAGTACCCATTGCGAAGCTATGTGCATTCCTCAACGCAATATCTTAGAAGGCAATCGATCCAGAAATTCTGGCAAGATTACAGAGGGATGTGGTCCAGTGTCTCGTTAGTTTTGAGTTGGTGTTCCCACCATCCTTCTTCAACATTACGACTCATTTCCTGGTTCACCTATGTGAAGAGATTTATATTCTCGGTCCGGTATTTCTACACAATATGTTCCCCTTCGAGAGGTTCATGGGAGTCTTGAAGAAATATGTTCATAACCGTGCTAGGCCAGAAGGAAGCATCTCGAAGGGCTATGGAACAGAGGAGGTCATTGGGTTCTGTGTTGACTTTATTCTTGACCTTAAGACGATTGGTGTTCCTGAATCGCGGCATGAGGGGAGACTGAGGGGAAAAGGAACGCTGGGAAAGAAAATAATGATACCCAGGGACGGGCATTCTTTCACCAAAGCACACTACACAGTTCTACAAAATTCTATGTTCGTGGCTCCGTATCTCGAGGAACACAAGAATATTGTACGCTCCACAAACCCGGGGAAGGATGAGTAATGGATTAAACGCAAACACATGGAGACTTTCGGAAGTTGGTTGCAAACACATCTTATAAATGACACCACTGTTGAAGATCAGCTGTACATGTTGGCCGGGTCACCATCTTCGACTATTGGGAGTTTTCAAGGGTACGAGATAAATGAGAATACATTTTACACGATCTCCCAAGATAAGAAGAGCACCAACCAAAACAGTGGTGTCCGCTTTGATACAACAAACGAGAATGGAAAAAATGACACATACTATGGTTACATAGAGGAGATATGGGAACTTGACTATGGACCTTCTTTTAAGGTCTCTTTGTTCAAGTGCAAATGAGTCAACCTAAATGGAGAAGGGGTAAAGGTAGACCCGCTTTACAGAATGACAACAGTGGATCTCAATAATATTGGTTACAATGACGAACCATTCGTCCTAGACAATGATGTGGCTCAGGTCTTCTATGTGAAGGACATGTCCTCCAGACAGAAAAAAAGAAAAAAAATAAGCAAACAAATACATCATACGATGAGCCGAAGCGTCACATAGTTCTTTCAAGAAAAAGAAACATCATGGGAATCGAGGACACGACAGACATGTCAGAAGATTATAATAAGTTTGTTGAAATTCCACTCTTCACAAGGAAAGCTGACCCCACCATCCCGTTAAATAATGAAGATGCTCCATGATTACGGTCGAAGCGATCATAGGCAAGGGACAATGGTTCATGGACCCTCTCTACACGAAGAAAATTCAGAAGACTAGAAAGGGATGTTGTTGGTGATGTGTAATAATAAACATGGAATACATGATCATAGTTCTGTTTGACCAATAATTTGTATTGACCGGTCAAAAGCTGGCAAGCATTAAGTGCTTGACAACTATGACCAGCCTGACTTCATTATTATCCCAACCAGCGGCACACCCACCTACTTTTCTGTTTCTCTCTCCTCCGTCTCGTCCATTGGGATGTGCACTACACACAGGGCCGCTCTAACCAGCCCTGTGTGCAGCCGCGCATCCGGAAGGAGCGCCACGGCCGGCACATATTTCTCCTTTATCCCCGACCCCCCGCTTGAAAACAGAGCATACGTCGTGCCGTGTATTTGGTATGCATATATGCACTCAGTAGCCACGACAGGGCTGTAGGCTGGCGATACCGATTGTTGTGTTCTACATCCCCCCTTGAAGGTTTGATACATCATTCAGTTCATCGACCAATTACAAATCATCCGGATTCGCCATCATACGTCCGACCGTTCTTTTGATATGCACACACACACACACACACACACACACACACACACACATATATATATATATATATATATATAGGACTCCTGTTACATACTCCTGGGTGTACATACTCCCATACTCAATATACCACACATATGAGGGTATTATACCCCTTTGTTTTTTTCATATAACTCATTAATTATTCTAATATACCTCAATACAATTTGTATGGAAAAAATATCATCAGAGTCATCGGTTTTTTCAATATACCATTTCTACGTACATAAAAGCAGTATATGTACACATAATATAAAATATGTAGAATCTAATGAATTTTTCAGAAAATTTATTTTGGGGTATCTAGTATTAAATAGTGAAGTATATTAAAAAATAATAATAAGTTATAAATGATTCATTTATGTGGTATATTTGCACGTGAGAGTACGTACACCCACGAGTACTGAACCATTTTCCTATATATATATATATATGCACTCAATAGCCACGGTCGGGGAGTATGATGTCGATACCGATTGTTTTGTTCTACATCCCCCTTGAAGGTTTGGCAAAAGGTTTGATATATCATTCAGTTCATCGACCGAATACAAATCACCCGGATTCGCCATCATACGTCCGACCGTTCTTTTGATATGTATATATGCACTCAATAGCCACGGTTGGGTTGTATGATGGCGATTCCGATTGTTTTGTTCTACATCCCCCTTGAAGGTTCATGGACGGAATACAAATCACCCGGATGCCTTGTATGCTCTGGACTCCCTCGGAGGATCACAAGAGAAAACAAAAATAATACAATAGAAAACAAAATGAAACAATATAAGACATTTATATTCAAATTATATGCAAATAGTAAAATAGTTAATAGTTTGAATAGTTAGAATAATTATTTAGTTAAACAGAAAATGGATTTGAATTAGTTATGCAAATTCAAGAACTTTTCATGTTGAAAATTTTGTCAAGTTCGAAAGTATATAGAAGTTATTCATGTGTATATTCAAACAATTTTCAAATTTTGGCGCTAAAACATTTGGGCGCGCAGAGTAGCACCAAATTTTGAAATACGTTTGGTCCCGGCCCGTGCCACCAACCGGGACCAAAGGGGGTACCTCTAGTCCCGGTTGGTTGCACGGGCCGGGACTAGAGGCCCATTAGTATAAATACCCAGGCCCTCTTTCTAGGCCGAGCAACCACCCGGCGCCGGCTCCGGCCGTTTATTGCATTAGCTTGGCCATAGATTGGCCGGGGACGAGTTTTGGACAAAAGAAATTTCATTAATAAAACGCCCGAGTGGCCAGTGCTTACATGGGGGCGGCGGCGCGGCCACAGGCGGCCGGCCGTTTCTTGATGACGGCCCTAGTGGCCGGTGCTTACATGGGAGCGGCGGCGCGGCCACAGGCGGTCGGCCATTTCTTGATGACGACCCTAGTGGCCTGTGCTTACATGGGGCTGGTGGCGCCGGCCTAGTCCTCCTCGTCGGAGGAGAGGCACTGGTAGTCTGGCTGGACCCATAGGTGGGCAGGCAGCTCCTCTTGTTGCGGCGGCGGCAGCTCCTCCTCCGGTGCCCACTCGCCGCCGGTCCAGGTCCACTGCATGCCATATTTGAGGCCAGGGGGCAACGGCTGTGGCTCCGGCTCGTCCGTCGACGCCTCCATGGCGGCGTTCATCACCTGCCACCACGGCGCCGGCGGTGGAGGGGGCGGCATCGCGGCCGGGTCGGCAGCCGCGGCGGCGAGGACCTCCTCCCAGCGCTTGATCTCGTCGTCGACGAGGGAGCGCGGGAGGCCTCGAAGGCGGCCTGCATCTCGGGGTTCTCGTCGTCGTCGACGATGTCCTCCTCGAACCACAGCTCCGGCTCGTTAACGGGCGGCAGCGCTGGGTAGTCGGCGGGGCTGGCCGGAGGGTTCGGGGCCGCGGAGGAGGAGCGGCGGCGCTGGTCGTGCTCCTGCTGGAACCACACGTCCCAGTACGGCGAGCTTAGCGCGTAGGCGGGGTTCCTGAGGAGGTCCGTCGGTAGGAGCGCGCGTCGGCGAGCTATCTCCTCGGCCCGGTCGCGTTCGGTCGGGACCGGCGACACCGGGACCCGCTGCTGGTTGAGGTGCCAGCCGTCCGGGAGGCGGACATCCGGCCAGAACACCGGCGTGTTGTTCTGCCAGTGCCAGTAGCACTCCTCCTTCCGGACGTACCGGCGGAGCCGCTTGCCCGGCGCGGCGCGAGGCGGTGGGTGGCGTGCGGCCGGAGGTGGTACCGGGAAGCGCGGGTTGGCCCCGATCTGCACGCCGGCCGGGCCGAAGCCAAATGCCTCCCGCGGGGCGGGTGGAACGCCGCTGCCGGAGCTTCGTCCTCTCGCTCCGTCCCTGGAGGACCTGGCCTCATGTTCGTTCTTGGACATCTTGAGCCAGCGGTGGGGCGACATGGCTAGGGTTAGGGTTTGGGCTGGGGTTGAGGGAGTGGGTGTTCCTGTGTACGGGCGGCGGGGTCCCTTTAAAAAGGACCGGGGGCGGCATGGCGTGCCAACCGGCCGTGAGAACGTGGTGGCGGCGTTGAATGCGCGTGGGTTGAAGCCGAGGCGTCCACTGGGTCGCTGGCCGGTGGGCCCTTTTTGACCGTCCGTGGCCACGAGTTGGGAAGTGTTGGGCGGGGGGAAGACGAGGCGGGCACTGGGTCGCTGGCCAGTGGGCCCTTTGACCACGCGAGGCCGTGGGTAGGGGGGTTAATAAAAGACGTGGGGACGTGGGGGAAGGCGAGGCGGCCACTGGGTCGCTGGCCAGTGGACCTTTGACTAGGCGTGGCCGCGGTTAGGAGGGTTAATAAAAAACATGGGGACGTGGCAGGCGGTTGGGGAAGGGGAGGCCGGTTGGGGATTACGAGGCAGGCTGGCCGGTGGCCCCCTTTGACCGCTGTGTCACTGCCTGCCCCTGTCCAGCTTAAGTTTGTCCCTTTTCTGACTATTTCATTAAAAAAATTGGATGTAGTTGTGCACTTGACTAGGTTACCTAATTTAGATGTTCATCACTTCACTTAGTTCATTAACTGATACAAATTTTCTATTTTTTACGTAGATGTAAATTGGCACGTTTTAGAACCAGTTATATACTAGTAATATTGCACAGGCGATGCGTGTCTTAACTAACCATAGATATAGACATGTGATTCTTTCGATTTCTTTCTCTCGGTCTTTTTATGTTAACCATAGATATAGACATGTTTTTGCGTGAAAACATATCATCACAACATCTCCATCTAATTATCGTTAGTCCTATTATATGAGTTGGCCACTTTTTATGTTTTGTCCACCCTCCTCCAATGGCTATAGGAATGGCGCTGGAACAAACACAACAACTGGAACAACGACAGGAGTTCGCTATGAGATGAGCGCATCTCTTTGATTCTAGTGTCGATACCATTATCATGGTTGGTTGATTATTATTTTGATTGAAATCATGTCCTCGTAAAGTGCTTGCAGCAGGGAGACGGGAATCACTTGTGTGGATACTACGTCTGCGAGTTCATTCGTCAGACGGGAACCACCTTCATGTACGTCAGTCGTCAATTTTTTCTTATTACCATCTATTTTAAGTTACTTAGTTTCATTAGTATATATTGACCACTCTTCTTTATATTAGATCGACGGTCTTCTACCAAGGGACCGCATACGAGCAATTCAGGAGGATTTGCGGGCTAAATTTGATTTTGTAATTCATTACATCGGTCATGTAATATGCGAGATATACTTAGCTTCTGTAATATAAGTGTTCCTTATTTTTCTATATATATGTATTACTTATTCACTCGTGGGATCGGGGAGGTCCGGGGAAGGGCCACCGGGCTCCTCTCTTCTCCTGGGATCTGGGAGGTCCGGGGAGGGGACACCAAGGCTCCTTATCAGTGTATGGTGACAGGGGTATCGTAAAATATAATTGATCGCAAAACAGAAAATAAAAAGGAAAACAATAAAGCGAAAAAAAACTCTGCCGAAACAGAGAAAATGGCAAAACTGCTGCCGCGGCAGAGGAGGCATTCATCCCGGTTCGTGTTAAGAATCAGGACTAATTCCCCTGGCCAGGTTCACCACGTGGTACGCTCCATTTGTCCCGGGTCCTGGCACAACCGGGACCAATGGTGAGGGCCAATTGTCCCGGCTGGCCCATCCGGTTGCACAACCGGGACAAATGGCCCTGACGACCCGGGACAAATGGCCCTGTTTCCACTAGTGACCCCCTTCTATGTCCATGCCTACTCCTAAACCCAACCACATAGACAACTATAGGTGTGTGTGCAAGATACTCAAGTAAAACTCCTTGAATCGATGATATTTAGCTCATTTCTCAAGAACATAAATCTTGCATCCGCAAGTTGATCCTTAGTTGGCACAGAAGCAAGTGCAATATCTCGACGAGCAACATGGTCACAAATCAAATGATACCTAATCTCAATATGCTTGGTTAGTGTGTGTTGCATGGGATTGTAGGAGATCTTGATGGCACTCTCGTTGTCACATAGGAGGGGAACTTTGCCACAATTAACATCATACTCTTTGAGGGTTTGCCTCATCCATAACAATTAAGTGCATGCACTAGTCGCCGCCACATACTTCGACTCGGTGAAAGCGCATGTCTCCTCTAATGATTTTGGTGGTGATAACAACACGAGTATATATACTAACATAGTGCTTTAAGTGTTCAAAGTTAGCCTTATTATATCTATCATGAACGACAGTAATATCTTTAAGAAGATTGGCAAAGGAATTTTTTAGACAAGACATTTTCTAGAGCCGAATTATTCACTACACTTGCCCGGAATTTCTGGTGGCTACAGGCCGGACTTTTCGGCCTCTGCCCCAGAATATTCCGGCCTGCTCGAGGCTCATACAATTAAGTTCTACGCATCCAACTGCCCTATCTCGGATACAGGGGCGGAACTTGCCCGGAATATTCCGGATGAAATTTCCGGCCTCTGGTCCTGAGAAGAAAACTGGATGCGCCGCTGCTGCCCACTCTCGGATATGGGGGCGGAAATTTGGCCGGAAATTTCCGTCCACCGGATTATTGAATAATCTGCCCCCCGGCCCTTTGAAATAACCGCACCTGCTACCCCGGAAATTTCCGTTCATAATACCAGAATATTCCGGCCCTCGAAGACAACAACGGATAGCTTTCGGAGGAGGCTATAAATAGATGTCTTCTTCCTCTAGACAACTATTTCGTCCATTCCTCTCCCTCCATTGTTTGTGTCGGAATAAGTAGTACATTTATCTGTAACATGTTATTGTTGTAACCGTATACCTGGTCCTCGGGCATGTCCGGGACTCTAGGATCAGGCCGCACGTCGTGCGCCCCTCTCTGTATATGTTTGGTCTCTCACGAGTAATGGAACACAGGGACTATTCTGTCTGTCTTCTTGGTATCAGAGCATCTCTCGCTCATGGCCGGCGACGCCGCCGCCAATCCTCTTGACGCCGATCCACGTACTCCCCTCATCGCTGCCTCTACTGTCTCCCGATTCCCACCTCCCCCACCTCCTATGCCTCGAGCTGCCCTAAGCCCTGCCATCCCCGATCTGACAGACACCGCGCACACCGGCGATCTGGCCAACACCGCACCAGCCGGCGCCCTCACTCTTGCTGCAACCCACCAGAACGCCATAGCTCTCCCCGGCGCCCAGGTCCCCTACCACGCCCCTTCTATCCACGATGACAGTGTTCACAATTACATCAAATTCAAGTTAGATGCCTCCGCCTCCAACTTTTCTAAGTGGCGCCACCTGATGCTCCTTCTTCTGGATCGACACCATGCGAGGGATCACGTCGAACCCGGACACGCTCACCGCCATGCAGATGAGCAATGGCACCAGGCCGATGTTGACATTGTGCTCTGGATCCTCTCCACCCTCTCCGATCCACTTCAGGAGGTGGTCATGTCTGATGGCATGACGGCGCTCTCGGCATGGACACGTCTCCATGACTTCTTCTTCGACAATCAAGAGGCCCGCGCAATGATGCTCTCCCGAGAGTTCCGCCAAATGAAGCGCAATGACCTCTCCATCGACGACTACTGCCGCCGCCTCAAGCAGATCTCCACCGCGCTCGCGGACGTCGGCGCGCCAATCTCGGATCGAGACCTCACCATGCAGATGGTGGACGGCCTCGGCAAGAAATTTGCTGTCCAAGCCGAGTTCATTGAAGGCACACGGCCGTTCCCTTCCTTCGATGCCGCCCACTCTCGCCTCCGCCTCGCCGAGATGAAGATCGACGCCACCGCGGCGGAGGAAGCCGCCGGCGCGCAAGCTCTTGCCGTCCACAACGGTGATCGCGACAACGGGCGCCCTGATGATCGCGGCACCGGACGCGGGGGTGACCGCGGCACCCAGGGCGGTGACCGCGGCGGTGGGCGCGGCAACACTGCGCCGAACACGTTCCAGGGCGGCCCTGCTGGTGGCGGACGTGGCTACCAAGGAAATGGGCGCGGCTATCAAGGCAACGGGCGCGGCTACTATGGCAATGGAGGCGCCTACCAGGGCAATGGTGGCGGATACCAGGGCTATGCCGGTGGTGGCGGACGCGGACGTGGCCGCGGACGTGGTCGCGGTGATCACCAGAACGCCGGACGCGGGGACGCTCAACAGCAGCCGTGGTTAGGCTATTTTGCCCCGATGGGCATGCCCTTCCCTTCACGGCCACCCTGGCAGCCTCAGAGCATACTTGGAGCAGCTCCCGTCACCCGCATCATGCTTATCCTGCCATGTACCACCAGGCCACTCCACCAGCACCCGTGTATCAGCAGCCGCATCCGCCTCCATACCAAGCTCCCTCATGGGACACCTCTGCAATGGTGCACCACGCTTCATCCAGCGGCTCGGCTCTGCCCCCCAACGGTAAATGGCTGATGGATTCCGGCGCTTCGTCTCACATCACCGGCAACCAAGGTAACCTTACCACGTTTCATTCTCCTTTAGAGTATAATTCTCGACATATTGTTGTTGGCAATGGTTCTCGCATGCCTGTTGTTGCTACCGGTTCCGCTCAACTCACCACACGACCCTTTCACCTTCATAATGTTTTAGTCTCTCCAAACATTGTCACCAACCTCATTAGTACTCGTAAATTTACTCGTGATAATTCTTGCTCCGTTGAGTTTGATCCTTTTGGCTTCTCTGTGAAGGACCTCGCCACCAGGACAACGCTTATGAGATCCAATAGCTCCGGCGAGCTCTACCCATTCTTCGGCACGTCTACCACCACTCCATCGGCTCTCTCTGTCACCGGCGATCTATGGCATCGCCGTCTTGGGCACCCCAGCTCTAGTGCTTTATCCCATTTACCTTTAAAATTTCTCGATGAGTGTAATAAATCCCCTCTTAGACACTCTTTTTGTGATGCATGTCAACTAGGCAAACAAGCCCGTCTTCCTTTCTCCATTTCTCATTCACGTGCTTTAGCCCCATTTGATTTAATTCATTGTGACTTATGGACATCCCCTATTGTAAGTTTCTCTGGTTTCAAATACTACTTAGTTATTCTAGATGATTACTCTCACTTTTCTTGGACTTTTCCCTTACGCCAAAAATCCGATACATGCGACACCATCTTAGACTTCTTAGCCTATATCACCACACAGTTCCACAAAACCCTTCGCTGCCTCCAATGTGACAATTGTGGTGAGTTCCTTACCACTCGCCTACGCTCCCATCCCTCCCACCATGGCATCTCTCTACGACTCTCCTGCCCGTACACCTCCCCGCAAAATGGCCGCGCCGAACGCATCATTCGCACAACCAACGACACCGTCCGCACCCTCCTCTTCCAAGCCACCATGCCACCCCCTTTTTGGGTCGAAGCCCTCCACACCGCAACCCATCTACTCAAACTTCGCCCGTCACGCGTCGTTGCTAACCTCACCCCCTATTTTCTTCTCCATGGCCGCAACCCCACCTACGACCACCTCCGCACGTTCGGTTGTTTGTGTTTCCCCACCGCCTACGCTACCGCCCCTCACAAACTGTCCCCACGGTCCTCTCGCTGTGTTTTTATAGGGTACCCACGTGAGCACAAGGGTTACCGGTGTTTAGACCTGCACACCCGCCGAATCATTATTTCTCGTCATGTCATTTTCAACGAATCCGTTTTCCCTTACTCGGACGCACAGCAGCCCACACACGATCCCCCCACACCCGATCCCCCCACACCTGGCGCCATCCACACCGGATCGCGAGCCCAATCATTGGGGCGAATCCCACCTACCCAAACCAACCAGCCACCGCCACCTATCCCCGATCCGCCCGACGCGCCACTCCCCACGCCCCCGACCGCTGCCTCGGGGCTCTCGCCCAACGGGCAAACCCACCTGCCCACTCCTCCCGCCCCTGGCCCCACACCATCCGCCTCGTGCTCTCCGCCCGCGGGAACTCCTCGCCTGACCCCCTCTTTCTCCGCACCCGGACCCACAACATCCAACTTGGGATCGCCCCCACGCGTTTTCTGCCCATCCCCCGTGCGCATGCAGAGCCTCCCCGCCACCCCTTCGCTGCCACGTCGCGCCGCCCTGCCTCCACGCACCAAACCAGTAGCTCCACCCCAAAACGCACACCAAATGGCAACTCGCAGCAAACACGGTTTTTCTATGCCCAAGCAAGATTTTAATCTTAGCACTTCCACCACTCTTTCTCCTATTCCTTCCTCATACCGAGCAGCACTTAAGGACCCCCATTGGCACGATGCTATATTTGATGAATATAATGCTCTAATTCAGAATGACACTTGGTCTTTGGTTCCTTGTCCTGCAGGTGTTAATGTGGTGACTGGCAAATGGATTTTTCGTCACAAGTTTCACTCGGATGGGTCTCTTGCTCGCTATAAAGCTCGCTGGGTTGTTCGTGGATTCACACAACAGGCCGGTGTCGACTATGATGAGACCTTCAGCCCTGTTGTCAAGCCCTCCACCATCCGTGTTGTGCTGAGCATCGCCACCGCCCACTCATGGCCCATCCATCAGATGGATGTCAAGAACGCCTTTCTCCAAGGTGAACTTGAGGAGACAGTCTACTGTCAACAGCCTTCTGGTTTCGTTGACTCCGCACACCCCCACCATGTCTGTCGCCTTAAGAAATCTCTCTATGGTCTCAAACAGGCTCCCCGCACATGGTTCAGCCGCTTCACCACCTTCCTCAAAACCCTTGGCTTTGTCGCCTCTCGCTGTGACACCTCACTTTTCATCCTCCACCAAGGGTCCACCACCGCATATCTCCTCCTCTATGTTGATGACATCCTTCTCACCGCCAGTACCTCCACTCTCCTACACCACATCATCACCTCCCTGCATGGGGAATTCCGCATGACTGATCTTGGTGAGGTACACCACTTCCTCGGTGTGAATGTACACCGCACACCCACTGGCCTTTTTCTCTCTCAGCAGCAGTACGCGTTGGAGATACTTGAGCGTGCCCACATGCTCAATTGCCACCCCATAGCCACACCCATAGACACCAAATCCAAGCTCTCGGGTCAGGTTGGTAAATCTTTTTCGGATCCTACTCTCTACCGCAGCATTGCAGGTGCGCTGCAATATCTCACTCTCACCCGCCCAGACATTTCATATGCAGTTCAGCAGGTCTGTCTTTTCATGCATGATCCACGTGAGCCACACTACACCCTCATTAAGCGCATCCTTCGCTACATTCAGGGTACCTCTCACCTTGGTCTCCACATATATTCTGACCCCTCACGTGATATCATTCCCTACTCTGATGCTGATTGGGCTGGGTGTCCTGACACACGCAAGTCCACCTCTGGCTACTGTGTCTTTCTCGGGAGCAACCTCGTTTCGTGGTCCTCGAAACGCCAGCAGACAGTGTCTCGCTCTAGTGCGGAAGCTGAGTACCGTGCGGTGGCCAACTGTGTCGCCGAATCTTGCTGGCTGCGGCAACTCCTCCAGGAGCTTCACCGACCAGCCACCCGCTCCACCGTTGTCTACTGTGACAATGTTTCTGCCACCTATCTTGCCACGAACCCAGTGCAACATCAGAGGACCAAACATGTGGAGATCGACCTGCACTTCGTTCGTGACCGCGTTGCTCTTGGAGAGGCCCGTGTCTTGCATGTTCCAACAAGTTCCCAGTACGCTGACATTTTTACAAAAGGGCTACCTACTAGTGTATTTGAAGAATTTCGGTCCAGTCTAAACGTCGCCGTTGGCGCCGTTCCGACTGCGGGGGGCTATCGGAATACGTAGTACATTTATCTGTAACATGTTATTGTTGTAACCATATACCTAGTCCTCGGGCATGTCCGGGACTCTAGGATCAGGCCGCACGTCGTGCGCCCCTCTCTGTATATGTTTGGTCTCTCACGAGTAATGGAACACAGGGACTATTCTCTCTGTCTTCTGTTTGAGAGCTCAAAACGCCTAGATCGCCCTCCTCCTCCAATGAAACTCGATGCTCTGCAAGGATCTGATGGAGGAGGCCTAGATGTTAATCTCTACCAAGCCATAAATCGTTTTCCCTTACTGTACCTCTTGGGATCTTGTAAATCTCTTGGTTGCCTTGTCATTCTAGAGAAACCCTAGTGCGTGTAGCTTCCACCTTGTTGCAAGAAGCTTCGGATTGTTGAGAGCCTCCATCTCACTTGTGGAGTAGCCTCAACCACTTTTAAAGGTTTGGTAAATACCTTCAAGCCGACCTCATAGTGGAAACAAGAATCTCCCTCACCAGAGAAGCTCAAGGAGAACAAGGTGTGCACATCCGTGCTATTGAGGAGCGCCTGGGTGGCTCCCCACCTCTCCAACATAGACGTACTTATTTTAAAAATAAACTATGGGAAACATATCCTTGTCTCGTTGTTTACACTTGTGGTTATCTTATGATTTGCCTATTACTTCCGTTGCATACTTATTTCTTGTCACCTAGGGGATTCATCTAGTTGCACATTTAGATAACCTAGTCTTTTACTTGCTAAAGCCCATCTAAAAGTGAAAAGGGATTAAAATTTGTAGGTCGCCTATTCACCCCCCCTCTAGTTGACCATAGTGTACTTTCAATTAGTATCAGATCCTCGGCTCTTATATCGGGCTTAACCGCCTGAGAGTATCATGGTCGAAGGAGATGATCCCAAATCTTCTAAGGAGGAGCTCTCCAAAATGCCTGAGACTATAGCTAACCTAGAAACAACGGTTGGAACCATACAAACCCAATTTTCCAAGGTTAGATCTAGTGTTGGTTTGGAGGTTTCCTCCATCAAGAAGGTGTTGGAGAACATGATGGGTAAACCTAAGGGGCACGCGAATTCTCCCAATGTCCCCGATGAGGAATGTTTGGAAGAGGAAACTATTCCAGATGATACCGAAATCGAAGAAAACATTGCCAAACATAAGGCGAAAACCGCACAAAATGCTAAGGCTAAGGAAAAGGAGAATTCCGGAGGCTCCAACTATCAAACGGCTAATGGTTCGGGGTCCAACTCAAAAGTTCCACCACCTCAAAACTATGAATCCATTCACCCAATTGTATCCATGCCACACATTCTTAATGTTGGACTTCCTCCCATGCTTAACACTAATGAATTCTCTTCTTGGAAGTCTGTAATGGAGTCGCATATTTCTGGCTCGTGCACCGCCTTGTGGAGAAGTGTGGTCCATGGGTTCCATCCTCACGACCCAAGCAACTTGACACCTAGGGAGGACGTGGAATCTCAACTCAACAAGACCGCACTTGTCATTGATACGTCATAAACGTATCCCTACTTTATGATGTTCCATGTTGTTTTCATGTTATTTCCCACATGTTTGCTATACACTTCATGTCATTTTTATCGATTTTCCGGACTAACCGAGTGACAAGATGCCACAGAGCCAGTTCCCTGTTCTGCTGTTTCTAGTTTCAGAAAAGTTGTTCTGGAAATATTGTCGAAATTGGAAAATTCGAAAGCCAGAAGTCCTAAAAGTCCCGGAAGCTTCAAGAAGTCCCGAAGAACCCTGGAGGAAGGCCACAGGGTGGGCACACCATGGGGTTGCGTGGGTCCCCCCTGGGCGCGACACCTAGGGGTGTGGGCCCCCTGGCCACCTCCCGGCATCGCCCTTTCGCCCATACATACTCCCGATGCATAAACCCTAGAGGAATCGAACTTTTCAGGGGAGACCTCAGCCGCCACCGACAAAATTTGAAGCCCGGAAGTCTTAGAATTCCCGAAGGTTCCACGTCGTCCCAGAGAGACCCGGAGAGGGTCCTCACGGGGCCCACACCATAGGGCGGCGCCCCCTGGCTGTGTCGTGGGGTGGTGTGGGGCCCCCAGGCCTCCACCGCATGTTCCCTTTCGCCTATTTATTCCCCCCGAGGCGTAAAACCTATATACATTCCACTTCTCCCCCGAAAAACACCCGAGGCCACCTTCATCGTCATCCCGAGATTGGGAGGGTTCTGGAGCTCTCCCCGACAGCCTACTGGGAGGAAAATTCATCACCGGGTCGTCTACACCACCATGCCCTCCTCCGTAGTGATGCGTGAGTAGTTCATCCCTGTACTACGGGTCCATAGCAGTAGTTAGATGGTTGATCTCTCCATGTTGTACATCATGTTTAGATCTTGTGAGCTGCCTAACATGATCAAGATCATCTTTATGTAATGCTACATGTTGTGTTTGCTGGGATCTGATGAATGTTTAATTCTATGTCTTATGATGATCAATCTATCATGTTATGTTCATGCTTATGTTATTTATGATCTTGCATGTTCACCGTTGTTAGTAGATGCTCTAGCAAAGTAGATGCTAGTAACTCGGACAGGGATTATTTATGCTCGATAGTAGGTCCATGCCGCCTTTGTATCTGCGCTCGAGTGACAGAAACGTGACGTATGGAGGATGTGCTTTTGCCATTAGGGAGAAAACAACAATGCTTTGTCTAAGGATGATGTTATTGTTTACATTACACACTTTGCTTACTGCAATTATCTGTTTCTTGCAACTTAATACCCAACGTTTGATCAGATCATATTCGGAGGGTGGATTATTAGTCATAGAGGAGTTGGATAACGGTCTATGTATTTTGTTGTAATGCCCGCGTGAATCAGATAGTAATATTTATGTATTGCATATGCACTACAGTCCAACCTTCATTTCTATCCATTTCCCAGCTGTAATTTTTTCACCACACATGTTATTTATCTTTCACGGAGGGACACCACTAGTGAATTATGGACCCCGGTCCTTTTTCCTCATACTGATAAACACCTACTGCTTTCATACTGTTTCTACTGTTTTCCACACCATACGTTTGACCTCTTTGTGTTCAGGAAAACCGGTGAGATTGACATCCTCACTGATTTGTTGGGGCAAAGTGATTTGAATATGTTGTGTAGGTTCCATGTTGCTTCTGAACCGGTAGTGCGCCCTGCCATCTCAGCTGCTTCAACCTTCTGAAGTTACTCCTTCCTCCTACTGGTCGATTCAACCTTGATTTCTTTCTGAGGGAAACTTGCCGTTGCACTCTTCCTACCTTCCTCTTTGGGTCTCCCAACGAACGTGTGATCACACGCATCAGTCATCATTCAAAAGGCTCTTCTAAGAGAGCATCTCACTCACATCCGTGGTTGCAAGACCGCCAAGGAGGCTTGGGAAAAGCTTGACACTTTGTTTCAAGGGAATGCTAGCATCCAATCATCAAAATATGATGTAGCCATTGAGAAGTCTGAGAACATCGTTATGGAAGAGGACGAGTCCCCCGAGGAGCTATATAGAAGAGTTTTCACCCTTGCCAATCCATTGAGGGACTTTGGAAAGGAAGAGATATCCGATGAGTGGATAAAGAGGAAGTTTGTCAAAGCTATTACACCCTTCGAGAAGAACCTCTCCACTAGCATCCGGACAAGAGCGGACTACAATTCCCTAAACTCCATTGGTGTTCTTAGTGAGTTGATTGCCATATCCCTATCACACAAGAGTGCGGATGCCGCTCTTGCTTGCTCTAGAGGAATGGGAAAGTCTCCCAACCTAGCTTTGAAGTCAAAGGCAATTTCTCAAATTGAAGAGGTTGACAAGGATGATGATGACGAGGAGGACTATGAGGATACTTACACAGGTGCTCATAAGTGCATTGCCTTTGACAAGCACGGATATTGGAAGAGATGGGAAGCTCACAAGGCCGGCTCTCCATGACCCCGTAGAAACAATAACTACAAGAATAAGGGGGGGGTGACCAAGGACATGTTACAATTGTGGAAGTGCAAACCACTTTGTGAAGGAGTGCCCTTTTGATCCAAGAGAAGAAAATAAAGGCAAGCTTGTTCGCAAAAAAAGGCCAAGGCTCCACAAAACAAGAAATTCGCTAGAAGAGTGCCATAGGCCCTTTATGTTCAAGAAGGGGTGGTGTTGGAAAGCTATATTTCTGGAGATGAGGAAGAAGATGAAGTGGTAGGAGTGGCCCATGTTGCCATAGCTACCTCCTTATCTCCATCGGCCTCTCTATTCAAATCCCCCAATGAGAATGCGCCTATCCGACCTACAGGTCTTATGGAAAAAGCCACTTCGCACTAGTAGGAGACTGCTTATAGACGCCAGTATAGCGTTGTAAAACACATTTTCAGGTTCGCCAGTGCTATTAATGCTGGCGAACATGCTTATATGTTCTCCAGTGCTATGCCACTTACCGCTGGCGAACGCGCTCATCTGTTCGCCAGCGCTAAGTGTGGGCCCCCCTGCGCGTGTACCTGCCACTACCGCTGGCGGACAACCTCCTCTGTTCGCCAGCGCTACATGAGCTACCGCTGGCGAACATCGCTAATCTATGGGCCCAGCGCGCACGTTAGCGCTGGCGAACAAGCCAAGTTGTTCGCCAGCGGTAACCTGGAAGGTGCTGCCATAAGTGAACCACCCACCACCCACTTCCCCCCTCCACTCTCTTCTCAACCTTGTCCCCTTCTCTCTCTAGCTCAAACTCATGCCAATTTCCCCATGATCACGCGACGTTTCACAGGCCGACGAGACAGGATGCACATTGATCCTCTGTTTGAACGGCGAGTTAAAGGACGTGGCTAAAGGAAAGATCATCACACCTCTCAACCGCGTGTCCCACGGCGTCCGTATGCCAGGGTGACATTAAGTCGGGTGCTCCACTACAACGGAATCGGTCTATTGCAATGAAAATATTCGTTGTAAAAAGTGGCGTATCGTCGCAATAGGGTTTTGTTGCATCGAAATCGGTTTCGTTGGGAGGCGTCGCGAAAACCTCCGTGGTAGAAGCCTGTCTCCACGCACTTAGATTCGTCGCTAAAAAAGAATCCAGTTGCAACCATTTCCTAGGCCAATTGCGACGCACTTTTCCGTCGCGTCTCGCACATAACGCAACGTACGTATTTCGTTGGTACACCTCTAGTGCAACAAAGTGACCAAAACATGGCGAGTGGACCAATGTGGCAACGGATCGAGTGGGTTCAGTTGCGTTTGTTCTTTCGTTGCAAAAGTCTGAGTTTATTTGGCCACGTCGCAATTGTGTGGCAAAAAACTATGGCAACAAACATTATACGCGTGGGAACCACGTTTTGCCACACACAATCAATCGTGGTAAGATGAGTTTTGAAATAGTAATCGCAGACGGCCTTCATATTAGGTAGCCATAAGCAATCGGAGCGACAATTGTCCAACTATTCGTGCGCCATTCAATTTCTACAAATTTTAGTTTCGTGGCGAGATGTAGTATTCGCAACATCCACATTTTATGTTGCTAGAAACAACTGCGACAATAACAACTTTTCGTGGCGCCATTGTATTTCGACAAATTTTATTTTCGTGGCGACATGTACTATTCGCAACGTACAAATTTTAGTAGCTAGAAACAACTGCGACAACTTCAACTATTCGTTGCGTCTTTCTATTTCTACAAAATTTAGTTTCGTGGCGAGAAGTATGGGAATTCTCTATTGCAACGAACATAGTTTGGTGGCGTGAATGAACTATCGCAACAAAGTTAGTTTGGTGGAGAAAAAATATTGCGACGATGTCTCCCTCATTGTGGTGAGAGTCTATTTCAACAAAACACTTTGTTGTGGCGACTGAGGCTTCACGCAACACTACAATTATCGTGGTAAACTACCTATTGCCACGTTATAGAAAAAAAAAATAAAAAAAAATAAGGAAACAAAAAATATGGGCATTGAATTAAAATGTTCAAAACGGTACGTAAAATATGTTTATTTACACAAAATAATAGTTCTCATAGCTATTTTTAATATATACAAATGAAATTCTCGTACAACATGGACCAAATCAAGATCAAATCAAACTGAAATATCCAGTGCAGCTATTTGTTTGCATCAGAAGTTTGATTGCCGTCCTGTAATCAATTGTAAAAAAAATAAAAAAGGTGTGAGTCTCGTCAGCAATAACACATGCTGAAACATAAGAACCAGCAGACTATAGTGTGTGGATGAAGCAAAAACAAAAACAGTTGTTGTAGACTCAACGAGCAGCTCATCAACACATAGTGAAACATAACTTGCATCCAAGTATAGGTGTGGGTGCATGCGAACGCTATATGAGGGGGGGTTGGTGATAGCAAAAACAGAATGTACTATTGTACCGAATTGCTACAAGATTGTGACTTACCAAGTGCTTTATACATTCGACTTTTCTGTATCGTGCTTGTCGGAGGAACTATTTACTTAGCAGGACTATTGGTATAGTCATGGTTGCGTGTTCGACTTCGTAGAAGTCTGCAAAAACAAAGTGCACTGTTAGCAAACAGGCAAGTAAACACCTAAATCTTTACTAGTTTGCAATTGTATGACTATCATAACCTGAGGTTGTAGTCGTCTTCTTGCTTTTCCATCTGTGCGGAGAGCTCGTCAAACTTTGCCTGGAACCGTGAGTTAAAACTGTGCAACCAGAGTTATTTTTCAAATTCTTTTCTTGAGTTTCTCTCTCGACTCCATCAGTTGTTCCCTTAGAGCAAGCTCTTCCATTAATCTCTTCTCAATATTTTGTCTCTCAGCCCGCTCTACATTAATCTTCCTCTTCCATGCTTGCACGTTCATCTAGTAACTTCTGTCTAAAGTAGTGACCTTCGTGGTGAGCTGGGAGTTAACTTTTTGGGTCTCTGCCGTAGCCCGAGCTTGCTCCTCTAACAGCAACTAGACCGCTGAGAACTAGTTTACACTGGGCCATGTATCCGAACCCACGAGGCTGCGATGACTTGCATTGAACGGTAGATTTTATATGCTTCTGGAAAATATTGATTCTTTGTTCAGCTGACAATGGAACAACCAGTTTCCTTTAATCTGTTTTCAATCTCTTTACATGCTGTTCCTGATTAAAAAAAAATCTCAAATCAATGAAGAAACATCCAAGATTGGAGAACAGTAAATATGTTTAGAGTAGCTTCTAAGTCCCAGTTAACTCACGTATACATCCTTGGACTCTTCTGAAGTCCATGTTTCATTCATTGTGTGGGTCAGTCTCCAGAGAGCAACACAGCTTGGATACTTCCCAGTTTCCGAATCCTCTGCTGCAAGTAGTGCAAACAATTAGATCAAAAAACATTATAGCAAAGTGAACACACGACCACCTGCAAGAGAGTAGGCCCATACATCTCAAAACAGAGTTGAGGAGTAGGATTTTGATCCTACTCTGTGTTTGTCTTCATCAGTGTACGGGTTTTCCTTTTTCTTTTGGGGCTGAGTCCTGCTCTATTCAATTATAAAAAAAAACTTGTCAGACAAGCCATTTGATGATAGTACAAAATTCACAAACAGGTAGTATAGAAATAACCAGGAATTTCGGATCAGTGCCAAAGTACTCGATCAACCATTCCCACTCTTCTTTTTGTAAATCTTCTGGTACAAATGCCCTTCTGGCATCATCTGTTTTGTATGCCTTGTAAGTGCTGCTTAGGTTTCCTCGCCAGCCTCTGTATCGCTCTTTTGCAAGTTTAAGAATTTTTTCGGATGTTTATGTTGTATCTGGCATTTCATATCTGTCCTGTAATGCGTAGAACAAACATATGGAGTTAGTTTAGTAGTTGTTCATTAATTATGGACGAAAAAAGCAGACAACACATGTGAGAAAGGTTGTACTCACCAACATATCTACGACGATGAGTCGATGGATGTTAGGGTGAATGTCTGACCACCTCCTCACTCCAATAATTGGTAACCTTCTTTTCATTATGATTACCACGTCATCCTTGAATGAACGGTTGTTCATTCCTACTGGACCACCCAATGTTTCAGAGAAATCAACACCTAGCTTTGCAGCTCCATTGGCATGACGCTTCTTGCTGGCTTTCAAACCTTTCACTACACCTCGCCATTTTTTCTTCTGTATGTCATCACTTACATCCAAAAACACACACAAAGAAACAATTTATTTTGTAGTTGATTGTAAGAAATTAGGACAGAGATGTAAAAAAAATAGCTAGTACCGTCTTGTAGTTGTAGCTTCGGGCGTAGCGGCGAGCGTGGGAAGGCCAATCAAGGGAACACATGTCACTTTCAGACATCAGTGTTAGGTTCAGTTCCTGTTTCAGGGTTAACATTTGTACTGAATCAGCAATCGTAGTTTTTATCCATTAAAACAAATCTTAGACAAAGCTTAAATGTCAAAAATAAATTACCACATCTACGTTTTCCCTGAGTTTTTTTATATTCTAGTAAACTTTCAACCCTTGTCATGCAGACATATCCTTTCTTTATTTCTGAAAATGTTAACAATAAATGGACAAAGCATTAGCATTGTGCAGAATTCAGAGAGCTGATTAAGAATTAATGAACTTGTGTACCATTGCCAAAGGAGAAATCTGTATCTTCTGCTTCGTTTGAAGCTTGTTCCTCTTCGGTTGCATCCCTAACTGCATGTTTATCAAAATTGTGGATTAGGTAAGGAATGCATAAAATAGTTACGGGGGAAAATATTATTAAAGTCTGTATTGAAGGAGTTGCGCGTTGGAGATTTGGCATGAAAGTATAACCTGTGATAGTGATCCGTCGCTTTTTTCTGGTGGATCCAGTTGCATCATCAAGAAGAGACTCTATTGTTGCAATATCAACCGTGGCCTTCTCCTTAAACACACACAGGGAGATCTTCTTATCATTAGAGTGCCTGCGTACCAATGGCTCCAAATCACTACCATGTTCTATGGGAACAAGTTTTCCTTTGCCAGGTCCATTATTTAGCCTGCAGTACAGGTAATCATGCGCGCCACTGAAGCCAACGTTTTCAATCAAATTGATGAATTCCATATAGCAGATGTCCTCCGGTTCCATGTCTGCTACCCCAACTTTCTTGTTTTTTT
>CM054057.1:13211728-13309781 GCA_028641055.1 Alopecurus myosuroides
AGTGGAGAATACGAGTGGAAGTACAGGGGAGTATTAATATTAATTGTGGAAGGAGCAGAGTCGAAGTGATTTACGTGTGAAATCGATAGAAATTTTTTGGGAAACACCTGTGCCGTATGTGTATATAGAGAGAAGGTTGTAAAAATTGTCTCACTTGTTTGTGGGCCTAAACTAATAAGCCTTTTTTTAGTTCACTAAACGTACACAATGGCCAGCGCGGGCGACGAATTGTCCCATCAAACGTCTACGGCCTGACCTAAGGCAGCGTGCGTTATCATTATCCCGCAGAATCGCCTCTCGTTCACACGCCTCCTCCCTCTCCACGTGTTCGCCGCCGCCAGCCCTTCCCCAACAAGTTTGACCTAGAAGTAGTCAACCGGCCGGCGCACCCTCCACTTGGATCATGAAGCCAATCAAAGACGTGCCGACTAGATCTTACGCATCAATTTTCATCTTGATCGTGATTATCACACCAGATCTGATGGTTTTTATTCGTTTTCTCTCGCAGTGTCCAGTTTGTTTTGACAAACTAGGGATGTGTGGCAGTGATGCCATGACAACTGATTATTTCGTCATAACCCTTGTAGAGGGGTTTGAGGAGAAAACGGTAAGGATTCTAATCTACTCATGTACAAATTGGATTTGAATTTTTCGTGATTATTCACATGTAATATACGTAGCATATCTACCGGTCCTAGTAATCATTGTGTAATGTGTTAATCATTAATGTAATATACGTAGCTGATCTAGCTAGCAAATTTTTTGGGACTGTGATCTCTATTAGTTATGGACGTGAGTTTTTTTTATCAACTACCTACATGCAATTTCAATACTTGAAGCGTACCATTCTGCAAACTATGAGTGCATGTTCAGTTATTTGCAGTACATGACTATTGCTTCAATGTCCAATTATAGGAAAAAGTACAAATAGCTAATCTTGTAGGATATATCTACTTATAGTAAGTCCAATTTACTACTGGCTCATAACTAAATAAAATACATGCTCTTATTTAGGTGATCCCCTGCTACATCAGAACATATTTCCTAAAAATGCATGCTGTTTTCCCATTGGAGAACACCAGTTTTCAAGCGACACTGCAAACCAAGGAAGGTTTCTCGTTCAATGTTGAGGTTAGCAGCATTGACGGGATAACCTTTCTGAATGGAAATTATTGGAAAGAATTTAGCAGGGTTTACAAAATTAAGGTTGGTATGGAGCTACTATTCAAGACCGACACACATCGAGGCCAAACTGAGGTCATAACTTGAAATGACCCAATCATCCATCCATGTAAGTTCTTACTTAATACAAAAAAATTACGTTGTGCACATAAACATTAATATATTACTTGGTTGCGGCATGTGTACTCCACTAATTTCAGGCGTATTACATTTTTACAGCATACTACCAGATGTCCCCTGAGAGGCGTCACATTGTTGACTCACTCTCTAGCACCGATGGGACCATGATTAACTGGAGGATGATGGAGACGGTGATCGACGCTGTTGAAAACTTGGATTACACTGTTCTATTCCACAGAGCTGGAGAGTATGAGGAAGCACAACTGGTTGTCGGAGTGCTGCATACTCTGAATTGGACAAAAAGCGAGAACTTCAATAAACATGTGGTAAATCTTTAAGAACACATCTTCTCTTATGCGCAAAGTAATACGTGTATACTTGTTCTATTTTCCTTTCTTTTAACATGATTATTTTCCGATAGCTTTTCTCTTGACTTTAAGTCTCTGCATGCAACAGAAAATCTCAAGCCGTCTGATTCCTGCACATATGGCAAGAAATGGTACCATCACTATTGTTTGCTACCCGAGAACTGAGGTGTCATCGACATATTCAATTTCTGATCTTGATGGTCGCTTGTGCGTCAGCGGGTGGAAAGAGTTCATGGCGAAGGAAAGTCATCTCAAACAGGGTGACAAGATGTTGTTCTTGCTATACCAGTGCGCTGAAGGCCTGTACTTGTTTGCTACCCATGTCCCTGAAATTGGTCTGTAATAGGAATGCAGTGATATTGATGGTTTCTGTGTGCAACTATATGCATGCAGCCCCGTTGCCACAATATAAAAACCGTGTTAAGACTCTATATTAGATTGCCGAATTCTCACACAATTTAAATGTTATGTTCCTTTAGTTTTACTACTTTCATGATGTCATTTTGTTTTTTAAGATTAGCTTTACCATTTTTTCTTTACTTTATTGAATTTTATGACTCATATAAATGTAAACAAGTGTGTAAACCACACATGCTCAATGGAAAAAATATCCAGTGATACTAGCCCCTTGTTCTCCCATGCTTCCATTTTAAAAAATCAACTATAGATGTTTCATAAAATTCCGGAACAAAATATTAATGTTCCCAAAGAATTTGTCTACGTAATGTAGAAAAAAATCAGGTCCAAATTCGACCTACACATTGAGAAACAAAAAGTACAAATCAGCAAAAATGCACTATATATTCACATTTGGATTTGTCTTTTTGGTTAGTCAATATTACTTTCGTATCTGGACATAAAATTATTACACATTGTAGTAACTTTTCATGTGAACACTCGTGATTTTTCCTAGATTTTTTTGAATCACCAAAACTTCATTTATTCGAAACGGTACCATGGTATCATGCAAGAGGGCTAGTATCACATGATATTCTCCCCATGCTCTGGCGAAATAGGCTGAATCACTGCTATATTAATATAGCAACCTCCCGGTACAACAGTTTTGATACAACGCCGGCTGAGGCGACAACCAATAAACGCAAAAGAAGAAAAGAAAAGGAGACGGAAGTGGATCGACGAAACGACCGCTGCGCCCACCTACAAACTACAACCACGCTGCTAGCACCTGGACGTTAAATACCAATCAACACCTTCAACATGGATAGTCGCGCTTCTAGGGTTTCCCCCGGCACATCGGGGCGGCGGATGCAGGCTAGACGCGATGCCCTTCACGAAGGGAGGATGCCACCCGATGGCGACACCGCTCTAATATCGGTACTCCGACAAGGATTTCTCCCAAACAAACCCTCAACACCATCCCTGACGATCCGTCGCCTAGGTGCCTCGCAACCACCGGACGAACCGACCACCAGCATGCGACACCACGGTGCAACAACATTTAACCAGGATGAGGGAATCAAATGTGGTGGGCACGGTTTATCATTGGCTTCATCATTAAGGACTAATTTATGAAAGATCAAATGTGGAGGCACCGTTCACATAATGAAATTTTGAGGAAAACCATTTATACTCTAATTTAATCGATTGCTACACGCACACCAACTGCTACACACACGAACTCGAGTCCTCTCCCTCTGCACCCCCCGATCCCCCACCGCCGCCACGGCTAGCCCTCTCCGCCCCCAGATCCCCCACCGTGGCCTAGCCCTGTCCACGGCACCGACGGACAACCGCGACCACGGGGCCGCCTACACCGACACCCGACGGAACGACGCCGCGACAAACGCCGCCGCAACCGCCACCGTCGTCCTCGCGCCGTCCAGCCGTCGCGCTGCAGGTAAGTTTCCCCGGCAGCCGTACCTTTCATTGTTAGGTTTAGATGTAGATTGAGTTATATGTTAGATGATTATTGTGATTTTAGATGTAGATCGACTTAGAAATTAGATTTTCATTGTTAGATTTAAGTTTATTCAGCCACCAAAATTAGATGTACATTGTTAGATTTAAGTTGGTTTTTGAATGGTAAATGGTTAGATGTGTATCTGAATTCAGTGTATGGTACGAACCACCGCAGGCAATGGATGTATGTGAACAGTGTGGCTACAAGGAGTGCATGAACAAGAAATTTACCATTGTTCTACCAGAGGGGTTTGAGAACAGATTGGTATATACCTTTCGTCAATCTACTTTTTGAAAACTAACAATAAATTGACACATTGATTATACCGAGTATGCCCCTCGGCATGATCTTTCGTTTAGCCCACTGGAGAAGATGATCACACTACTTTGGAAGAGAGACAGTCGCTGTTCGACCTCAAGAATTGCTGGATAATACGAGGGCTGAAAGCCTTCATCGACAAGAGGACATGGTCAATCTACTTTTTGAAAACTAACAATAAATTTGTACTAAAAATGTGTACTTCTTTTTTTTTACAGATCATACCTTGCAGATTCAGGCGTGACTTTTTGGAGCATATTCAAGTTGCAATTTGGGACCACCCTAGAACTCTGGAGGTGAACTTGGTGAGCTTGAGAGTGCCAGACCACCAGCACAGAGTTGTAGTCACACATGAGGATGGAAAAACATACTTCAGTGGTCAGCAATGGGGCCAGCTTGTGGAACGCTACGAGATGGATCCAACAGGGAGATTGACATTCTATCTCGATGAAGGTGATGTGTCCACCTACTTCCTCTATGATCGACCTGACGATGCTGAAGACACCGAAGATGATGTTCCCATAGCTCCCTACTGAGGATACACATGTTGTCATTATTCAGTCAGATGATGAGTAGGTATCGTGGTTGTAGCTGAGAGTTCTACCTTTATGCGAACTTTTAGATTATATGTTAATGCTGAGTACTATCTGGTTGAATCTTTGAATGTTTATGCGATTTTTTTTTAATGGTTGTTATGTTATCTCATAATTGAATACCATTTGTGTGCTTCTAGTCAATATTACATACCCTTTTTATTTACCGATTTCTATAGGATAGTGATGTGGACTATGACATCAACGCCAATGATCATGTAGTAACCTGTGTCGAGTCCAGAAACACGGCAGTGGACACCTAGATAGCAGGGGCGTACGAGTTTCACGCCAGAACTGAAGAAAAACCACACCACTAACAGGGCTTTTCCGACTAGTGTTGAATATAACACAACAATGCATTTAGAAATGAATAAATTTAATCATAAAATGAAACTAGTAAAACTTAATATAGCATTTCTAATACTTGAACGTTATTGCCAAGGGAAAAACATATTGTTCGCAAGCCAAATGGGCTGTGAAGACATATTGTAGAATTAATAGGCCCATACTCCAGTTGGGCCATTGGGCGAGCGAAAGGGCTACGTATGTCCGCCCGGTCTCCTCCAAACTGCCCTGCCCCCACACGACAACGCCGCCCTATCCGCCCTCAGGCGACTTCGCCGCCGCATCGGCCCTGCGCGACCGACCAATCCGCCACTAGTACCTCGCTGCCATCCGAACTCGATTAGCGTAAACTATTGAACTGCCGCCAACGCTGCCCCGCCGACTTGTACTCAACCGCTGCTTCCGCCGCTCGTCAGACGCAATTACAAGGTTTGTACCAATACTGATGAAATCCTTGGTTTCCATCCTGCCGGTTCGATGAAGTTAATGGCGATTGCAATTGCTGTCACATAGACTAGCTGCTTGTGTTCACATATGCGTGTCTGTTTTATCAGTTTCAGTTGTAAGTGTTAGTTGAATATTCATAGCAATGTCAGGAATTCAGGTACGAACTAGGTTTTATATTTACATTGCCATGTTAGTTTCAGGTGTAAGTGTTAGTTTCAATCGAACGCTGTGTTGTGAAGTAATGTCTAATGTAATCCCCTGCAATTCTTACTGACTTGAAAGACCAGTATGAATGTCTCTCTGATGTATGTGTTGTTTCGAAATACTTGCGTGTGAACTAATGCTGCTCCTTATTTTTACAAGACCGGCTAAACGGAGATAACGCAAAATGTCACAAGACAAGAGCTGGATGGAGAAGGATAGAGATTCTGTGGAGTGGCAAAGTGGCATCGAGAGTTTCTTGGAATTTAGTTTTGATGGTGCTCAACCAGACGCAAGAAACTTTTGCCCGTGTACGAAATGTCTGAATAATGCTCATAAAACTAAAAAGGAGATCCATATGCACTTGCTTAAGAATGGGATTGATCCGTCCTACAAAAATTGGGTATTCCATGGTGAACCGGAGGAGGACAACATGGCTGAAGATTCTGATGATGAAGACGCTGCAGATGGTGGTGAAGGGATATGTGACATGTTCCAAACTCTCATAAGGGCCACAAAAGTGGGAAGTAATGCAGGAGACACGAGCGGTGATGGAATGAAACAGGAGCCAAATGCATCTGCAAAGGCGTTCTACAAACTATTGGAAGAGGGAAAAACATCGTTGTACCCAGGTTGTGAGGAGGTCACAAAGATATCTTTCATTGTGAAGCTTTACCAAATCAAGTGCGTGTCTGGGATGACCAACAGAGCATGTGACTTAATGCTGCGGATGTTCACGGAGGTGCTGCCAAAGGGTCACTGCATTCCTACTAATCTCGCACAAGTAAGGAAGGTCATTCGAGAGTTTGGACTGGATTACAAGAAGATACACGCGTGCTATAATGATTGTGTGCTATTCCGTAATGAGTATGATGATGCCCAAGAATGCCCTGTCTGTCATACGTCTCGATGGAAATCAAGTCCAACCGTAGACAAAGCTGATTCATCGATCCGTAAATCAAAGAAGCAAGTGCCACGGAAAGTTCTATGGTATTTCCCACTCATTCAAAGACTGCAAAGGCTGTACATGACAGAAGATATGTCAACTGATATGAAATGGCATAAGGAGAATCGTAAAGATGATGGCATAATGAGGCATCCTGCAGATTCGAAGGCCTGGAAAAGCCTTGATGATAGATATAGACAGAAAGAATTCGCAAAAGATGCTTGTAGTGTTCGGCTTGGCCTTGCTTCAGATGGATTCAACCCCTTTGGGCTCATGAGTATATCACACACTACATGGCCTGTCATTCTGATCCCATATAACTTGCCACCATGGATGTGTGAAACAAGAGAACTGGATAATGTCAATGATTATTCCAGGACCAAAGTCAGCAGGAAATAACATTGATGTGTACTGGCAGCCTTTGATTGATGAACTGTTAGTTCTATGGGAGGATGGTGTTGAAGCATATGATGCTGCAACTAAAGAAAATTTCACGTTGTATGCATGCGTGTTGTGGACCATCAATGACTACCCAGCTTACGCAATGCTGAGTGGTTGGAGCACAAAAGGCAAGCTAGCATGCCCTTACTACCACAAGCATACAGACTTTTTATGGCTCCAGTATGGTAGAAAGCATTGCTACATGGGACACCGACGTTTTCTACGGAAACAACACAAATGGCGTCGAAACAAGGTTATGTTCAACAACAAGCCAGACCATAGAGACGCCCCGGTGCCACTTACAGGCATTGAAGTTCTAAAGGAGCTTGATAGCATTCAGCATGAACCATTTGGGCGGTCAAATAAGAGAAAGCGACCGGAAACTAATCCCTGGCACAATTGGCGGAAGAAAAGTGTGTTCTTCCAGCTCCCGTATTGGCAGCACTTGCTCGTGAGGCACAATTTGGATGTTATGCACATCGAGAAGAACATTTGTGACAGCATTCTGGGTACTTTGCTTGAGATGGATGGGAAAACAAAGGATGGTACGAAGGCTCGCCTTGATTTGGAGTTCTTCAAAATTAGGGAGGATCAGCACGCAAAGCCCGCCGGTAAGGATAAGTACAAAATGAAGAAAGGCGTGTATGCTTTAAAGAAGGAGGAGAAGATAATGCTCCTCAGGTTTCTGCAGAGCATACAGATGCCTGATGGCTATGCTTCACACATTAAGCGATGTGTGGTCCTCGAGCAGTGCAAGTTTAGTGGACTCAAAACTCATGGCTGCCATGTTATATTACAGAAACTTCTTCCTATTGCGTTGCGCAAGCTTCTGCCGGAGAATGTCCTTACCCCATTGCTTCAGCTCAGTAAATTCTTTTCCGATTTATGCTCCAGGGAGTTAAGGGATGAGGATTTGGTGGATTTGGACAAACAAATTGCAGAAATTCTATGTCAGCTAGAGATGATCTATCCACCAGATTTCTTTGATATTATGATACATCTCCCAATTCGTCTAGCTCGAGAAGCATGGATCGCAGGGCCTGTATAGTATAGATGGATGTATCCGGTTGAGAGATACCTGCATACGTTGAAGGGATATGTACGTAACAAGGCTCATCCAGAAGGTTCAATTGCAGAGGGGTACATACTTGAAGAGTGCATGACGTTCTGCAGTCGATTCGTTAAAGGCTCGCCTACAAAAATAAGTCAGTCCGAACGCCATGCAGATGGAGCTACAAATGAAGCACCAACAGGGATTAGCATAATGAGTGCAGTGGATTACTCCAAGAAAGGTTTTGCCCGTGAATCACTGTCTTTGGAAGCTCTTAATCAAATGAGGCACTACATAATAACAAACTGCGAGGAAACCGAGCCATGGATTCAGTAAGGATACTTATGTATTTGTTTCATATCATGATATGCATTAATACTTTGGTTATGAAGTAACCATATAGCATTTCTATTTGAAGGGAACATATTGACGAGCTCAAAAAGAACAATTGTCCTAATCCTAAAAAGAAACACAAGAAGATTTTGTTGGCTGGTTCGAAGACGGGTAAGTTTACTTCAGCATTTTCATAAATGTTTCTCGTAATAAAAAAACAATGGTGTACTAGTACACTCACACATATTCTATTCCATGAAACAGATCACACAACTCCATAAAGATGGGAAGGTCAACAGTCTGTTGTATACACTAGCTAAAGGGCCTGATCAAATTGCTCGTGTGTTCAACCTTACAGTACTGAATGGATATTACTTTCGTAATACCGAAATAGAGCTTGACTTGAGTACCCAAAATAAGTGGCGTCGTAGTCAATGCGCAAGGAAGCACCGGCAAGTACGGATTATTATGGGGTGATAAAGAAATCATATTTCTTGACTTTCCTCCTGAATAAGGAGGTTGTTCTATTGCAGTGCGACCTGGTTCGACGTTGCCACCTGCCAATAGAAATCATAGTAAGAGGTATAAGAGGGACAAGTATGGAATTATTGACCTCGACACTAGTGTACTCCGATTCACGGAAGACCCTTACATTCTAGGCATCCAAGCTGCACAGGTTTTCTATGTGAGAGACGTGAAGAGCCCTAATTGGGCAAGTGCTATAAAAATGAATCCACGCAATTTGTTTGCTCCTTCGGTTTTAAATGGTGCAGACCTTGATGATCTTGCAGAAGGAGATGAACGTGGTGATGCAGATGTACAGGATGTCGTCGATGCAGGAATTACAGTTCCATAATTTACTGTACCTGACGAGATTACTAGTTGGTGCAGAAATGATGATGAAGGAATCAGCGTTGATGTTTCAGTCATAAATAATTTAAGACCTGCTGAGTTTGACGAAGACCAAGTCGAATATGATGCTGATATTGATGATGATGAGGCTTACATAAATGATGGTCATGTTGCTCCTTTGGTACAAGATGAATTGGATGATGACCATGGATTCTTTGTGTAGGCTGTCTCTGCACTGTTTGGCTTAAATGTTTTGCTATGAACATGCATGGATGAAAGATCGTGTAATAACATAATTTTTGTTTAAATATTCCAAAGTTTCAGTTTCTAGAAATTTTGAATTTCCATGATAAATGTACTAGTGAAATTGCGTCTTCTATGAGTTCTTGATTGATTATTAAGTACTGTCACTTGTTGCAACATTAGTAAAATGCTAAGTGCTGCAGAAATTCAGTTGCAAACAATATTTAAAAAAAATTGTGCTCACCAAACTGAGATACTGGACCAAAAATGAATTGTAGTCCTAAGAAAATTGCAACAGTGATCAAGGGCACGGCCCATGAGGCCCGTTAAGCTAGTCTATGAATGGTCGTTGCAAAATAACTTGTTCATTTTCGCAACAGTACGGTGATTGTTGCTTTACGTTTAACCTATTACCATACGACCCAAATTGTCGCAGTAAACAAAAGGTATTGCTGCAGGATAAATTTGAGGCGAAAAACATATGGTATTGCCGCACGAAAAATTTGGTTGCAATAGTTAGCTATTTTTTTTGCAACAATATTTGTAACTACCGCAACACAAATACAGATGTTGCAATATATGACTGAATATCACCACGAATGCTTATTTCGTTGGAATACCATGTCTCTAAGGCAACAAAAAGAGTGTCTCGCGCAACGAAAATACTTTGTCGCAAAAACGCGCTTGTATTCCAACAGCAGTAGAAATCGTAGCAATAGGAGGCCTCTACCGCAACAAAACGATAATTTATCGCGACCAAAAAGAGTCGTGGAAATATGAGTGCCCTATCACCACAACCTGAAAGTTCGTCGTAATTTGTGATTATATCACAACGAAAAAAAATCGTAGCTACAGATTTCGTTGCAAGAGACCCGTTTTCTTGTAGTGCTCCCTGGTTGCGGTGCTCTCGATCCTCCGAACCAACCCTCCGTAGCCAACAGCGAGTTAAACCTCGAGCAGTGCTTGGTTGGGCCATGGACATGGCCAAACTCACTAATTCGTTTGGAAACTACTCCTGTTAACACTCCAACACCGGTCTAGGGGTCGGGGCACCCAAGCCAACACAAGGATTTCTCACCTGCAAAGTCCGTGCGACACGACGACGATGTTGAAGATGAGAACCCTAATGACTACCTCGTCGACGATCGTTACGAGTGGACCGGCCTAGATGATCTTGATGGACTTCTCTTGCCAGCGGAGGAAGCGGATAAATATCGATGCACGAAGCGTATTTTCTCTACTCAAGACCCGGCAGCCCCCGAGCAAGTTGGCCTCAGCCAGGACGCCCTCAAAGAGGCGGTAGCAAATGTATTTCAGAATCAACCTAAGAAGACGGCACAGAAAATAACTAAGAAGAGTTCTGCCTTTAATGTTGCATCCATGAGCCAAGCGGTGGAGGGGACCAAGTCTCTGCCGCCGGCAGGACGGGTATTGGACGGGATACCCATACACGACTGGCATCAGATTCATGAGTTGGCCAAACCGATGCTTCCGCCGAGGTTGGCCTCCTTGTTGACAGGTGATATGCGTAGCGTCCATGACGGTGTTCTATATATGGAGAGGACGCTTCTCAAAGAGAAAAATCCAATGCTGCCGGTTTTGGTCACAAAGGTGCCATCTATGGTGGGATTTGTCATTGAAGGCAACACAAACAAGATCATCGTGAGATTTGATGACATTTTTCGGATGTTCCACATGAAATCCCTCCACTCATCAATGGTCCGCCTTCTTACGCTCAGTTTGGCGCATCAACTATCCGTAGAGAATACCAGAATCATCGCGCTAGTAGACCCCTAGTACGTGCACGACATGTACTTGAACATCCCCAAGGGTAGGACAAAAACGGCAAAGTACATCCAAGAGGTGTTGTACAATAATCGTATGCACAAGAAGATCGTCCTCCTGCCTTACTTTCTACCTTACTTTCCTGAGTAAGTTATTTCCCATCTTTAGTTAAGTTTGCGCATATACAATTAATAGTGGTTACAATTTTTGAGGATTATATATATGGACTCTTTGAACTGTTTTGCGCAGAAATAATTACGGCACACTCATCATGCTCTACCCGAGAGATGCGCACGCCGTATATCTCGACTCCGGGAGTAAACTTAAGGAGAAGAACTACTCCCTCATCAAGTTTGTTCTCAGTGAAGCTATGGATGGCTACATTAGGGAGGAAGGATTCTGCGGCAGAGCACACCAGATTCAAGGCAAATATGTGTTCAGACACAGAATAGAGTTCCCCTGCCCCAAGCAGGCGCCAGGTGGCCATATGGAGGCGTGGTTCCTCATCCAACCCATGATGGAGATCGTGAAGGAGAAACAGAGTCTACAAGTCATGTTTTCTTTGGACAAATGGTGTCGCGGCATCGTCGAATGGTCTGATGCTGAATTCAGATAGAACTTTGGTTGCATCCAGCGCAAGCTCTACACAATCATCTATAGGGATGTAGTAAGTTCAGACGGGGTCTTCCACTCGCGGCACCCACCATCTAACAATGAGCTGCGACAATGTATACTAGAGCAGGCTCTTCTGTTCCCGGTGATAAAGAAAAAGAAGATCACAACAAGGACTAAGAAATGATCGACGGAGTGTATTCGGTTTGGTACGAAGTGTGCTCCTAATAAGAACTTGTGATTTTCTTTGTCGGCCTAATGCTTTTATCTTGGTCTACAGAGATATGAAGAAGTGGACGGCGCGCTGGCCTAGTGAAAGATCGCAAGCGGAGGCGGAAGCTAAAGCGCCCATCTTACTTTTCTTTTGTAATCGTCGATGTGTTGTTTGCGATTGATCTATATCGCGCGTTGTATGCATGTGATACTTTTGTAATCGTTAAACTAATTAGATGGCTATACTTTTGGATCAATGTGTATTCATGAATGCATATATTTATATTAATATTTATGAAACTTATTTTCGTACGATATCAATGTATCTCGGTTTGTGTATTGCATATACATATATGCATATGTGAACATATATATCTGTGAATCAAAAAGTTGGAGTGATTTGTATGTGTGAATTATAGAAATTACATGTATTTGCACTTGTATACTATAATACCAGGAAATACAGCACCGTATACGAAAATAACAAAAAAAAACTGGGCGATGTAGTGCTGGCGAACCTACCGCTGGCGGACCAGCCCTTGTTCGCCAACGGTAATATCTGCTACGCTTTGCCAGTGGTAACCCTCTACCACTGGCGAGCTAGCACTGGCGAACAACGCTTCGCCAGCGGTAGCTCAAATCTGTCTGTCACTAGTAGGGTTTCTCCTACTGGTGTCGGTATCCTCTCCCAACTCCAAATCCATTGCCACTAATCCTCCTTCATTATTGGATTGTGTTGAAAATTATTGTGAGGAAGATAGTGAGGCAAAAGAGCTAAGCATTTTGTTGGGTAGCCTCAAAGGTGAGACTAAAGATGAAAATGAACTTGGAAAGCCATGACCTTGGAAAGTGAATTCCCTTTTGTGGCAACTTGATGATGCTAACTTCCTTGTAGATGAAAAAGAAGAAATTATCATGACCTTGGAAAGCCATGGAAGTCACTCTTGCAATGACAAAGAGCTTGAAAATGAGCGCTCCATTAGAGCTTTTCTTAAGGAGAAGTTATCTAGTCTCGAAGAGACACTTGCTATGAGTGTCTCTAAGCTTAGGAAAGATAATAAAAAATCTCTTGCTCTTGTTAAAACCCTTGAAAATGAAGAGTTTAAACTAGGAATTTCTCACGAGGAACTTGTTGCTTGTCATGAAAAACTAGAAAAAGAGTTCACGTCTCTTAAAGAAATTCATGACAAGCTAACCAAATCTCGTGACAATCTTCTATCTCAACCATAAAATAAGAAAGTTATGTCCTCTTCATCTACTAGCACTACTACCTTTCCTAGCAACTCTTCTGGCGCAACTAATCTTGTAGGAAATGAGAAGACTCTCAATGAGGTGATGATCCCTCAAAGAGTCAAGAATGGAAAGGAGGGACTTGACTATGTTGCTAAGTCAAGGAAGAGGTACAAGAAGGAGAAGTGATCAAAGAGAAGGAAACCAAAACCATTGTGGGTGGTGAAACCTCTAGGGGGAGCACCACTCATAATGACTTTGCCGGGAAATACAACTCATCTCATGTTCTTTGGAAATCTAGAGATGCTCATGTGTATGATAAATATGTTGGTACTTCTTATGGTGATGATTATAATTGGACTATTTGGGTTCCAAAGACCCTTGTTGCTAACAAAAGAGGACCCATTCAACGATGGGTACCTAAATCAAGACACTAATCTATTGTAGAGAAGTGCTTCCGGGTCGGACAAATGGACGGTGAATATTGGTGCATCCCGACATATGATCGGAAGCAAGGACAGAATGAGTGATCTTAATTCTCCTTCACCTCATCTCAATTGCATCACTATTGGTGATAACTCCAAACTAAAGGTATTGGGGCGAGGCAAGGTAGTTATCTCAAATGATTTATTAATTGAGAATGTTCTCCTTGTCGAGTCCCTTGGTTATAATCTCATGTCGGTCCTTCAACTTGCAAATTATGGTTTTACCTCGTTCTTTAATAAAGAGAATGTGATTGTCACTCGGGAGACGACTCTTAAAGTAGCTTTTGTTGGGCATGTCGAGAAAGACATGTATGTAGTGGACTTCTCTAAAGGATACATGTGTGCCGCGACATGCCTAATGGCTAAAGTTGATGTGGGGTGGCTATGGCATCGCCGGTTAGCCCACACCAATGTGAGGACGTTGCATGATCTTCAAAGTGGCAATCATGTTCTAGGACTAATGAATGCTAAGTTTGCCAAAGATCGTGTGTGTAGCTCTTGTGTGCTTGGAAAGCAACATGGAGAATCTCACCCCACCAAGACCACCATCACCACTTTAAGGATCCTTGAGCTTATTCATTTGGACCTTTTTGTTCCACTATCTTATGATAGTCTTGGAGGCAAGAAGTATTGCTTGGTGATCATGGATGACTATTCAAGATATTGTTGGGTGTCTTTCTTCAAGAGGAAGGGTGAGACTCAAAAGAGAGTCACCGACTTCATCACTTTGGTGGAGCGCCAACATAATGCAAGCACCTTGGCTATCTGAAGTGATAATGGCTCTGAATTCAAGAACTACACCGTGGAGGGATTTCTTAGAGAAGAGGGGATTCCTCATCAATATTCCACTCCCTATACGCCTCAATAAAATGGTGTGGCGGAGAGGAAGAACCGGATACTAATGGACGCGGCAAGGACCATGATTGCGGGGTTCTCTTCTCCTTACAAATTTTGGGCCGAGGCCGTCTGCACCGCTTGTCATGCTAGCAATCGGTTATATGTCCGCAAGAACTTGAGGAAGACTCCTTATGAGATTCTTACGGGCAAGAAGCCGGATGTATCATACTTCAAGGTCTTTGGGTGCAAATGCTTCATTCTTAAGAGAGGTAAACTCTTGTCAAAATTCGATACCAAATCGTATGAGGGTATCTTTGTTGGTTATGCCACAAACGCTCACGCCTATAGAGTCTACAACAAGTCCACCCAACAAGTTGAAGAAGCTATAGACGTGGTCTTTGATGAGGATAATGGGTCCCAAGGGGGCGTATAGATCATGGTGTTGTAGGAGATGCAATTCCTCCCATCGTCATAAGAAGAATGGGGATTGGTGAAATAATCCCCATTGAGGGTTACCGGATGACGGAGGGAGAAGGACTATGCTCTACTCAAGTGGACCCATTTACTACACCCATTGATACACAAGCTACCCAAAAAGATGAACCAAGCCCTCAAGTTACTAATCAAGGCCAAGAAAATGATCAAGGCCAAGTCAATGATAAAGGCCAAGATAATGATCAAGGCCAAGCTACCAATCAAGGCCAAGCTATCCATCAAGGCCAAGCTAACAATGAAGGACAAGGTCAAGGATCTCATGTTGATGAAAGAACTCAACACATTCGTGATCCATCTCCCATCGATGAACAAGAACAAGATGAGGATGGACATGACTCCAATGATGAAGGTGATTATCAAGCCATATCCAAGGTGACTTTGGAGGACATGCTAGCTCGTAGAGCAAAGATGAGGCTAGAAAACCATGATCGTACCGGTCACATGGAGGACATGATTCTTTGAAAAGTTCGAGGAAGGGTAGTCACAAGAGGAAGCAATTGGCGGACTTTAGGAAGGAACATGCTTTCGTCTCTCACATTGAGCCCAAAAAGATCTATGAAGCTCTTGAAGATAAAGATTGGCTTGAAGCTATGCATGATGAACTCGATAAATTCGAGCCCACAAGGTTTGGAAGTTAGTCCCAAGGCCCATGGATTGCAAGAACGTCATTGGGACCAAATGGGTGTTCAAGAACAAGCAAGATAAAGATGGTATTGTCATTCTCAACAAGGCGAGATTGGGGGCTCAAGTCTTCTCTCAACTCGAATGTGTCGATTTCGGTGAAACTTTCCCTCCCATAGCTCGTCTTGAATCAATTCATATCATGCTTGCCTATGCTTCTCATCATAACTTAAAAATACAACAAATGGATGTTAAAAGTGCTTTTCTTAATGGTCCTATTAATGAGTTAGTATATGTCAAGCAACCTCCGGGTTTCGAGGATCCCAACCACCCCGATTACGTCTACAAACTTGATAAGGCTACATGGACTTAAACAAGCTCCACGTGCGTGGTACGAGCACCTTAAAGAGTTTCTAATAGATCGTGGGTTCAATGTTGGTTTAATCGATCCCACCCTTTTTACAAAGAAGGTTGGAGGTGACTTGTTCATATGCCAACTCTATGTGGATGATATCATTTTTGGTTCTACTAACACCACATTCAATGATGAGTTTTTCAACCTTATGACGGATAAATTCGAGATGTCTATGATGGGCGAGTTGGAGTATTTTCTTGGCTTTGAGATCAAGCAACATCCCGAAGGCACTTTTATCAAGCAAGCCAAGTATAAACAAGATATGCTCAAACAATTCAATATGCATGACGCCAAGCCTATGAAAAGCCCCATGGACACAACTATTGACTTGAAACACGACCCGAATGGTAAAGAGGTAGATCAAAAGGTATACCGCTCCATGATTGGCTCTTGGCTCTACCTTTGTGCATATAGACCCGATATTATGTATAGCATCGGTAAATGTGCAAGTTTTCAGGCCTCTCCGAGGCAAAGTCATTTTGAAGAGGTTAAACACATCTTTCGCTATTTAGTTCATACCCCAAACTTTGGTCTTTGGTATCCCAAGGGTTCAAGCTTTCAGCTCATCGGGTACTCGGATGCGAATTATGCGAGAGAGAATACAGATAGGAAGTCTATATCCGGGGGTTGCCAATTTCTTGGTCGCTCTTTGGTATGTTGGTATTCGAAGAAGCAAAATTGTATCGCCCTCTCCACCTACGAGGCCGAGTACATCTCCACCGAAAGTTGTTGTGCTCAATTGCTATGCATGCGGCAAACTTCGTGATATTATGGTATCGACTTCGACAAGGTCCCCCTCTTGTGCGACAAGAGAGTGCCACGAAGATCGCGTACAACCCCGTCCTTCACTCCCAGACGAAGAACATTGAGATTCAGCATCATTTCATTCGGGATCACTTTGAGAAGGGCTATATTGATCTCTCGTATGTGCCGACCAAGGATCAACTTGCGGATATCTTCACGAAGGCCCTTGATGAATCAAGATTTCGGGGTTTGAGGAATAAACTAAGTGTCATATATGCATATAACTTCACTTGATAGCTTGCATATATACCTTCACTATACATGCTATCTAGGTTTGGATGTAGGCATGGACATAGGGGGAGCGTACTTCAATTCATGAACCAACACTCCTCCTATCATGCGTAAATCACTCAAAACTTCACGCATATATAGTCATTTTGTGACTTATTGTGCTTCAAAGTGAGTCATGCTTTTGGGCCCAAGATATATCTTCGCGGCTCCTTGGCATATACTCAAACACGGTGGCTACGACCACAATTATTTTTCTCTTCGATGTGTTGATCGTTTATTTTTGTTCTTCTCTCGTTTTTGTGCTCGAGTTTCCATTGCCGTCGTTTTTTTCTCGTTTTTGGTGGCTCATGTCTTGTCCCTTGTTGAACAACCCTGTGTTTGGGAACCACGTAAATGCCGGCCCAGGGCCCGGAAATTTCCGGCCACCTGATACTTGTCTTGAAAGTTTCCTCCATTTCCACCGCGCAATCTCTCTGGACACGACCGGAAATTTAGGCGGAATTTTACGGGACAAATATCCGGCGGCCGGAATATTTCGTGTCCTGGCCCCGGATTTTTCCGGTGTTTGATATTTTCCCAGAAATTCGACCCCGCTCTCCCCCGTGCCCCCTCTCTGGAGTCACACCGGAATATTGGGGCGGAATTTCCGACCAAATATCCGGCCCCCAGAATTTCCGCCCACCACACCGGAATATTCCGGGGTAAGCAGTTGGAGCCTATAAATATGCGACGGGAGGGGCTCCCTCACTTCTTTCCCCTCCCATCACCCGCTTCCTCTCCTCCCAACTGCAGCCGTCGCCACGGGGATCTCCAGAAGGCTCCGCCGCTTTCCCTCTCGCGCTCCGGCCCCCCTCTTGGATTAAGAGACTACGCCTCCGTGTCTTCCCATGGATCCCGGTATGTGCCACGTTTTCTCCATGTTCTAGGGTTTCTGGATGGGTTTGATCTCTCAAGTTCTTATGGTTGAATCTTTCCCCATCGTGTTTTCCTCCTTTTTTTTCCACAGTCATACCATGATGCACATTCATCTCTAGTTCGATATTCATTCCAGGCCTGGATTCACAGCCCTGGCGCGATTTTATCCAGGCCGGAAATTTCAGCCAGAGCTAGAATTTATGGCCTGCTCTGAATCTTGTTCTGAGATCTTCCTCCTATTGTTCTATTCCAATCCACACAAGATATGAGCCCCCCGTGTTGATGTTGTTTGTTTTTCTTTGTGCTCGCTTTTTTTTCTCGCAGATGATTCAAGCTCTAGGACCAAGGCCACTAGCTCCCGCTAGCGGTGGCGCCACTTTCACCAGAATGAAGAACGAGTGCTTGTTGATGAGACTGTTGTTTGTCAGCGACAGCGTGATGAACATCGCGAGTATGAGCGTCAGCGCAACGCCGATAAGGCTGCTCGTCCTGGAAGCAAACAACAGGTCAAGACCTCTCTGAACTTGGCAAAGATGTTCACGGCTGAATTCAAGACCTGGCGCACCAAGGCATGGTACACTTATGGACCTCAGGACACCACCATTGATTCCTTTTTCTAGCACATGGAGCAGGAGACTCTGTATAGGCAGGTGCACTCGGTTATGAGCAAGCTTGTCTGCCCTATGAAGTACATCAACTTTCAACACATGGCTGATAACCCTGCTTATTTCAACAACTATGTTCATCTTGCTGAGCTCGTTGGTTTGCGCCCTCTAATGGAGACCCAATGCTCCTATAATAGCACTTTAGTTTAGTAGTGCTTTGCTACCCTGGTTTTTGATGATGCTGAGGAGATTGGGATGACATGGATGTCTGGACCTCATAGACTCACAACCACCTTCCATGACTTTGCTGTTGAGCTAGGGTATCCTTTTGTTGGCCTCAATGCCCCTCAGGGTGCTCGGATGCATGTACACGGTGTGGAGTATGAAAAACACAAGTTGGTTGAGCTGTATGGTCTTCGAGGTGTTGTGGGTTCCGCCAAGGAACTCTTTGCTATCTCTGATATACTTTTGCGCATGTTCCGGGAGACCATTTCCCCTAGGGGTGGAAACAATGATGAGATCCGTGGCGACTTGGTGAACCTCATGCATCATGCCTATCTAACCTTCACAGAGGGTGACCTTGAGGATACCGAGAGCCGCAAGATTGACGTGATGGACTTCATATTTCACGAGATCCACTTTGCTCTCTTCCATCGCAAGATGACTCCATATGCACCCTATATCATGAAGCTCATCAAGTCCAGGTGTCCAGCTGACGAGTGTGAGGGTCTTGAGATGGATTGTGAGGCTCACAAGGACGTGAAACTATACAAGAAGAGTGTCCATAGACATCAAGCTGCACATGATGTTGGCACTACCGGTCAGGGACACTGTGATTCTCTCATGAGACAAGCTGCAGCTAGGTCAGGTACCAAGAAGCGCTCTTGGATTGTTCGTGCCATTGAGAAAGTGATGTGCATGAATGTCTGCATCCAAAAGGAGAACTACAATGCATATGTTGAGTGTCGCACCATTCTGTAGAATCAGCGTTCTATCATGGCTTCCCTCAACATGCATGTTGTCCCTGCTCCTCTTCGTGATCAGATTCCTTACCGCAACTGGAACAATCGTGATGTGGACTGGGATCCCCGATGATGATGATCTGGAGACTGCTAGTGAGGAGAATGGCTCCAAGGAGGACCCCGAGGATGATGGTGCTACGGACTAGAGCTCGTTCCATGGGACATAGTTTATTCTTCTGCCTTTTTGGTATCCTGATGCCAAAGGGGGAGAAGATCTAGTGATCGGGGATTTTCTAGGGTGGGCTTTATGTTTTTCGCTCGCGCTTCTTTCGTTTCGTTCGTAAACTCTCTTTCGTGGATTTCTATTTGTGAACCTATATTATTGGGAGGCATGTCTCCTAGTTATGCCCATATGTGATTTTTAAATTCCATTGCCTGTTTATCTCTATGCAAATACCCATGTTGTCATCACTCACCAAAAAGGTGGAGATTGAAAGCGCATGTCTCCTCTAATTATTTTGCGGTGATAACAACATGGGTATATCTACTAATATGGTGTTTTAAGTGTTCACAGCTGGTCTCATTATATCTATGATGAACGATAGTAATATCTTCGAGAAGATTCGCAAAGGAATTTCTTAGACAAGACATTTTCTGCGGCCAGATTATTCAGTACACTTGCCCGGAATTTCCGGTGGCTACTGGCTGGAATTTCCGGCCTCTGCCCCAGAATATTCCGGCCTGCTCGAGGCACGTACGCGTTGAAGTTCTGGGTATCCAACTGGCTGCTCCCGGATACAGGGGCAGAAATTTGCCCGGAATATTCCGGGTGAAATTTCCGACCTCTGGTCCTCACAAGAAAACTGGATGCGCTGCGGCTGCCCGCTCTCGGATATGGGGGCGGAAATTTGGACGGAAATTTCTGGCCACCGGATTATTGAATAATCCGCCCCTGGACTTTTGCAATATCCGAACCTGCTACCCCAAAAATTTCCGGTCCTAATACCGGAATATTCCGGCCCTCCAAGACAGCAACGGCTAGATTCCGGAGGAGGCTATAAATAGTTGTCTTGTTCCTCTAGACAGCTAGTTCGTCCATTCCTCTCTCTCCTCCATTGTTTGAGAGCTCAAAACGCCTAGATCTCCCTCCTCCTCCAACCAAACTCTATGCCCTTCAAGGATCTGATGGAGGAGGCCTAGATCTACATCTCTACCAAGCCATAAATCGTTTTCCCTTACTCTACCTCTTGGGATCTTGTAAATTGCGTGATTGCCTTATCATCCTAGAGAAACCCTAGTGCTTGTAGCTTCCACCTTGTTGCAAGAAGCTTCAGACTGTTGAGAGCCTCCATCTCACTTGTGGAGTAGCCTCAACCACTTGTAAAGGTTTGGTCAACGCCTTCAAGTCGACATTTGTAGTGGAAACAAGAATCGCCCTCACCGGAGAAGCTCAAGGAGAAAAACGTGTGCACATACGTGCTATGTAGGAGCTCCTAGGTGGCTCCCCACCTCTCCAACGTAGACGTACTTCTTTTAAGAAGGAACTACGGGAAGCATATCCTTGTCTTCTTGTTTAAACTTGTGGTTATCTTGTGCTTTTCCTATTACTTCCATTTCATACTTGTTTCTTGTACCCTAGGTGATTCATCTAGTTGCACATTTAGATAAACTAGTCTTTTACTTGCTAAAGCGAATCTAAAAGTGAGAAAAGATTAAAATTTGTAGGTGACCTATTCACCGCCCTCTAGTTGACTATAGTGTACTTTCACTCGGTGGTGGATAGAGATATGCAATTTTGCTTGTTCGAAGACCAACTCACCAAGGAGTTACCAAGGAATTGGTAAGCCCTCGAAGTTGATTTTCCTATGATCTTGATCACCAGCCCAATCTAAGTCTGTGTATCCACTGAGAGAGAAATGTGCCCCCTTTGGGTACCACAATCCAAATCTTGTGGTATGAACCAAATATCGAAAATCCTATGAACCAACATAAAATGGCTTTCCTTAAGAGCTGCTTGATACCTTGAACACACTCCTACACTCAACACAATGTCGGGCCTATAAGCACATAGATAAAGCAAAGAACCAATCATAGAACGATACAATTTTTAGTCCACATCTTTACCATCCAGATTACGCTTGAGATGACACTTGGTTTGCATTGGAGTGACCTTGCCTTTAGCATCTTGGAAGTTGAATCTTTTGATCATGTCTTGGGTATACTTGGTTTGAGAGATGAAGGTTCCAGGAGATAATTACTTGATCTCAAAGTCAAGAAAGAATTTTGAGCTCTGCCATGATAGACACCTCAAACCTGTCAGTCATAAGCTTTGAGAATTCATCATTGAAAACTTTGTTAGTTGAGCCAAATATGATATCATCCACATATTGTTGGCATAAGAAAATCTCCCCCTTAACCCTCTTTGTGAAAAGGGTGGGATTGATTTTCCTCACTTTAAACCCACGGTCTTGCAACAACTCACTAAGTAGCTCATACCACGAACATGGTGCTTGTTTAAGTCCATAGAGCACCTTATCGAGGTTGTACACATGGTTAGGAAAGTTGGGGTCCTCGAACCCTGATGGTTTCTTAACATATACCAACTCTTTCAATGGACCATTTAGAAAAGCACTTTCAACATCCATTTGTTGGATTATGAAGTTATGCGAAGATGCATACGCAAGGAGGATACAGATGGACTTATGGCGAGCAACAAGAGCATAGGTTTTATCAAAGTCAATGCCTTACACTTGAGTGTAACCTTGAGCCACCAATCTTTCCTTGTTCCTTATGATAATGCCATGCTCATCTTGCTTGTTCTTGAAAATCCACTTGGTGCCAATAACATTGTGGAAATCTTTTGGCTTCTCAACTAGCTTCTAAACCTTGTTGCGCTAAAAGTTATTGAGTTATTCATGCATAGCTTCCACCCAATCTGAATCCTCGAGAGCCTCAAACACTTACTTTGGTTCCACCTTGGATATGTGAGCTTGATGCTCACTAAATCTTGCGAATTGAGCTCTTGTGGTTCTTTTTCCTCTAACACTACTAGAGAAAAGCCTATAGGAGAAAATGAGGGCTCGAGGCACATATTGGCAAAATGCGCCTCCTATATATTATGCGAGGCGCATTTCCAAGATGTGCCTCATATAATGCATATATAGGAGGCGCATTCCAAACATATGCGCCTCGAATACTTCATGTAGGGACCACAGCCTCCTGGACCCTGGTTATGCGAAGCGCATCTGTCAATATGCGCCTCCAATAATGTAATTATAAGAGGCGCACTTCTATAATATGCGCCTCCAATATTTTGTGTGGGCCCGGGTGGCTTCTGAGTCAGCGAAGTCGAGGCGCATCTCGCAGATGCGCCTCCTATAGTTGGAGTATATAGGAGGCGCATTCCACCAATATGCGCCTCGCATAACATATAGGAGGCGCATCTTCAAAATGCGCCTCGCATAATATATAGGAGGCACATCTTCAAAATACGCCTCGCATAACATATAGGAGGCGCATCTTCAAAATGCGCCTCGCATAACATATAGGAGGCACGTCTTGAAAATGCGCCTCGTATAATATATAGGAGGCGCATTATGTTAATATGCGCCTCCTATAATATCCAGCACGATTTTTGCTACTTTTTAGCACATGAGAGCCACTACCACTCCACTCACATGCCTCACTTCTTCCTCTTCACCAAACATAGATCTACTCGTCCCCAACCTACTCCCCACCCTATTTCCCCCATTAATTCATCATAAAAGCTTGCTCAACCTCCCTTGGTTGACCCTCATATGTAAGTGAAGTCCCTTACTCCTCTAGATCTACAACATCTCTCTTTATTTCTCGTCCGGATCTCTTGCGCAAATCGTTGTTGGAGGAAACATGAAGGAGTTGTTTGCATGTATGCGCGTTGTCGGCGGCACCGACTATGTGATTGTGTTGTGGCCGGTGCTTCTTTTTTTGTGAGGTCCGGCTCTCTTGCGCAAACCGTTGTTGGAGGAAACAAGAAGGAGTTGCTTGCATGTATGCGCGTTGTCGGTGGCACCGACTATGTGATTGTGTTATGGTGCTTCTTTTTGTGCAGGGATTTCATTTTGGGATGCCAATGTTTCGCCGGGAAGTCGATTCATTTCTTTCCCGGCGAATTTCTGGCACTCGCGGATGTCCTCCTTTTAGGGGAGGTCATGCCGATTTTTTTCGGCGAGATCCACGTCCATATGCTCTAATTATGTTCTTCTTGGTCTTTTGTACCGCGCAGGCGACCATGGTCCGGCAACTGGTGAACAAAGCCCTCGTGGATAGGTGGATGACATGCGCGAGGGCCGACATGGCACGCGCAAAGAAGACGGAGATACGATGTCCGTGTCGCGACTGCAAGCTGATGTTCCTGATAAGGCACGATTCTGGATTGCTGGAGTCGCACCTTCTCCGACGTGATTTCATGAATGGCTACACTCGTTGGATACGTGATGGCGAAAATGGTGACGAGGAGGATGTCAATAACAGTGAAGATATGGACGCCGGTGGCTCGGCAGGTGATGACGATCATGAAAATGATCATCAGGGTGGCGCCGGGCATGGGCACGAGGATGATCAGGGTGGCTCAGGGCATGGACACGAGGAAGATCAAGGCGGCGCCGGCCATGATTCGAGCTGGCTGCAAGACCCTCATTACCAAGATCTTCTTCTCAAGGAGACGAGTAACGCTAGAGCCGCCGCCAGAGAGAAAGCTAAGCTTGCGCAAATGGAGAAAGACGCGGTCACTCCATTGTATGACGGATGCAACGACGGGGATACCCGTCTGAATGTAACGCTCAGGGCTCTAGAGATGAAGGCGAAACACAAAATGACCGACGAATCCTTCGACGACATCATGGGATTCTGGCATGATATTCTTCCAAAGAAGGGGAACACGTGTCCGACTGGTATCGCCGAGGCCAAGAAACTCGTGTGCCCTCTCAATCTACCGCACGTGAAATACCACGTCTGCATAAATGATTGCATCATCTACCGGGGCGAGGACGCGGAGAAGACCGCGTGCCCGGTGTGCAAGGCCTCTCGATACAAGATGGGGAGCAAGAAAGCTCCTAGAAAGGTGGTGTGGTACTTTCCTCTAACTCCTCGTCTGCAGCGGTATTTCGCGGATCCTAAGGAAGCAGAGCTCATGCGCTGGCACGCGGAGAGAAAGAGGCCACAGGACGATGATCCGGAGAAGGAGGAAATGCTGAGGCACCCTTCGGATGCTTGCCAGTGGAAGGCGTTGGACCTCCAATATTACCATCATTTCGGGAAAGAGTCAAGGAACCTAAGGCTGGGTGTGAGCACCGACGGGCTCAATCCGTTCGGGAAGCCAGAGCAGCACGCACAGCACCTGGCCCGTGTTTGTATGGATCTACAACCTCCCCCCCTGGCTCTGCTTGAAGAAGAAGTATGTAACCATGAGTATGCTGGTTCAAGGGCCGAAACAACCCGGCACAGACATCAATCTGTATCTCACGCTGTTAAAAGAGGAGCTGGCCACGTTGTGGGAAGAAGGAGCTCGTACGTGGGATGCCTCGAGAGAGGGACTACTTCGACATGAGAGCGGCGGTGATCACGACGGTGCAGGACTATCCTGGTTACGGATACTTATCGGGACATGTGACCCAAGGTTTCTATGGGTGCGTTAGGTGCAAGGATAATACAACGTACCACCAGCTAAAGAAAGATCCTGGGTCCGGGAAAACCGTGTACCTCGGGACTCGGAGGTGGCTTCCCCTGAATCACCCATGGAGAAAGCTAGCACATCTGTTCGATGGAGTTGGGACGGTCGAGCGCCGAGAAAAACCGGACCAGAGGAGCGGCGCGGAAATCTGCGACCTGTTGAATAACTGGGAGTGCCCTGCGCCGGGAAAGACCCAGAAGAAGCCAGAGCCGCTGCTGATGGTATGGAAGGCTAGGTCTGTTTTCTGGGACTTGCCATACTGGTATATCCTCCGCGTGCCTCATAGCCTCGATATCATGCATATAAAGAAGAACATTGGCGAGAGTCTGCTTTCCCACCCTCCTTAACACCGATAAGACCAAAGATGGGCCGAAGGCAAGGAACGACCTGAAGCATATGGGCATCCGAAGTGAGCTTCAACCACCATCTAACGATGACGAGGAGGAGGAGGAGGATGATCAGGAGCAAGAGGAGACGAAAACGCAGAATAGCCATCATCGTCGCAAGGGAAAAAATGTCAAGAAGGGCGTGGTCAAGCTCAAGGCCGCGTGCTTCACCCTGAGTAAGCAAGAGACCATACAGTTTATGAAGTGCCTCCTGGGAGTCAAATTCCGAGCGGCTACGCGGGGAAGATAAGCAGGTGGCTAGACGAGGCGAAGCAGCGCTTCAGCGGGATGAAGTCTCACGACGTCGCCGTGATGTTGACGCAGGTACTCCCGGTCGCGCTCCGAGGTATAATGGACCAGCACGTCGTGAAACGCTTTGGGGGCTCTGCAATTTTCTCGACGTCATCTCTCGGAAGTCCATAGGCATTAAGGAGCTCACGAGGCTACAGGAGGAGATCGTGGTGATACTATGCGAGCTCGAGATGTATTTCCCCCCCGCTTTCTTCGACGTCATGCTTCATCTGCTTCTCCATGTCGTGGAGGATATCGTCCAGCTCGGTCCTCCGTTCCTGCGAAGCATGATGCCCTTCGAAAGGCTCAACGGACACATCAAGGGATACGTTAAAAATAGGTCCCGTCCAGATGGAAGCATAGCGAACGGCTTCCTGGCCGAGGAGTGCATCTCTTTCTGCTCGAACTTTCTACAAAGCGAGGACACTCTCGGGCTGCCATTCAACAAGCACCTCGGGAGGCTCGCTGGATGGGGTCATACTGAGGGCCGACGCGTGAAGCATGTCGACTTCGAGAACCGAAGCAAGGACTATGAAAGAGCAAACCTGGTCGCCCTGCAACACCTGCAGGTGGTCGATCGATACATAGATGAGCACAAAGCGTTTATCAAGAAGAGTTACGCTGACCGGGGCCTCTCGGCCCCGAGGGAGGAAGATGTCGTCAAGGAGCACAACTCCAGTTTCACGCGGTGGTTCAGGGAGAAGGTGCTTGCTAATCCACCTCAGGGCGAGTATTCGGAGGAAGATAAACTCATATTAGCCTTGTCACAGGGCGCCTCGCGCAGCGTGATGACCTATCAGGCATACGATATCAACGGATACACGTTCTACACCGAGGAAAAGGACAATAACTGCGATTACCAGAACTCAGGGGTAACAGGGATATTCTACACCGGCGATGTCCCAGAAAGATACTACGGAAGGTTCGAGGAGATCTGGGAGCTCAGCTACATTACGGAGAAGGTGCCGATGTTCCGTGTGAGGTGGGCTAAGAGCGTCCTGAAAGAAGGCCGGTATTTCACCACCATGGTTATACCGAAAAAGACCACCAGCGCGAACGCACCCGCGAGCAACGAGCCTTGGGTTCTGGCTAGCAAAGTCGACCAATGCTGGTTCATCACAGACCCATCAAAGCCTAGCCGGGTTGTCGTCAGGAGAGGCAAAAGGAACATTATCGGAATGGACGGAGTCGCCAACGAGCAAGACCTTGACCAGAACGGCGATCCGAAGATGGAAGACGAATACGGCGACCAAGCACCATACGTCACAACCCTACCGAAGAAAGGAGTACTCCCATTCAAGAGAAGTAGTAAAGACGTCCCGGACCTAACCTATGCACCCGCGACGAAGAGGGGCAAGAAGAAGATGGCGGCTAAGAAACGCTAGTTACCGCGCTTCGACCATTGTCAAGAACCACGTGACATGTGTGCCCTACTATCATGTATCGAAAAAATCATAATTATCACTTTGTGTAATGTTATAATATTGCATTACAAATATTATATATTTACGAGAAACATTCATAATTGACAATTTTATGTTTTTAAGCTATTTGGAGATTTAAAATACTTCTACTTTATTTTTATAGTTCATATTATGTTTAAGTAACGTTTTTACATTAAATATAGGCTTAAATAAAAAAGACAAAAAAAATGGCCACAACAGGATTCGAACCTGGGTGGCCAAAGATGCAGATTCCAAACCAACTCAGCTAGCATGTCTTCGTGGCATATAACACACGCTTGCTGTTTTAACACTAGGTCGGGAGTTATACGAGGCGCACGGAAAAATGCGCCTCGCGTAACTTACAGGAGGCGCAGCTCCTTGAAATGCGTCTCGGGTATTCTTAACGAAACTAGGCACCCGCGTGGTTCCGTCCCCGATTCCCCACATTCCCGTCTCTCCCAGATCGACTCCCACACAGACGCGACGACGGCGACGGGCTCGCTGACACCGGCGGCGGGCTCGCTGACACCGGCGGCGCGGGAGAAGGAGCATCATCCGAGGACCCAGCAGAGAGAGATTCCGGCGCGAAAAATCCCATCTTTCTACCTCCTCGCCACTCAAGGCGGCGGGGCACCGGGCGGCAGGCGCGGCGCAGGTGTTCGTCCCCTGCACGCACAGATTGGTAGGTAAGCATCCCTCCCCCGAAGCATCCCTCGATTTCTCCCTTCCGTTGCGTTCGCTTAGAATTTGGGATTCTGATTTGGGGGCGCGGCGACGGATCTCGGGAGGGCTGGAGCTTGTGTGCGCGCGCAATTCAGCTAGAGCTCGTATTCCCTCTGCCCCGTTCCACGTCCTCCTCGGACAGCTCGCCACCCTGCACCGCCGCCACCGTGTGCTCCGCCAGGAAGTTGCCGCAGTTCAGGTCCAGCCCTGCCACAATCCCATTTGGCAATGTCAGATGTGAAAACATCTGAATCTAAAATGTTATGCAATACAAAACTCTTATCAAACTGATTTGGTCCTCAATTCACACAATTTGGTCCTAATTTTTTGTGTTGGTTTCTGCTTCATTGAAGTCGGTCAAAAATAATACTATGAAAATGACAGAGAATGCACTGCACACTTGAACGAGCCTGGACAACTCGATGGCAACAGCTAACTGAAGCTAATCTCAGCTAACTGAAGCTAATCTCAGCTCGAACTAATTGCCTAGCTAGAGCTCGTATTTGGTATGAGGGACGGATCTCGGGAGGGCTGGATAGTTCCAGACTTTCTTCCACTTCTTTGGTCTATATATGCAGCCGTGGTGCTACTACATCAAGCTTCTACTAGTGACAAAATATCGTGGGCAAAGTTTCGTGCCGTTGGAGCTACTGTACTATCTTTTGCTTCAGTATATACTAGTCTTTTGTCTCTAGTAATTAATTTACCTGTCGTCATCACATTCTATATCACATAGCAACTTCAGATTCCATATCTGGTGTATTTATTCAGTAATGCAACAGCTGCATTGCAAATCTGTTACTTCCGGCTTTCCAAGCAAAAACTAGAATCAATACGCCAAGTTATCACTTACATTGACATGTATGTACAACTGCTTCTCTGTTCACACATCCTAGCCTAGCATTTTTGTGAGAGGTATCACGAGGTCTTTTATTACACAAAATCTGGCAAAAAATTGCTTTAGGTCTTCTATTCTAACTTTCCAAGTTTTCATTGCAGAACTGCAAAGGAAATTGCAGAGAGGATTACTTCTAGAGGAACTGAAGGTCTAGTGAGGCGCCTCAGGCTCTGCTCCTTACTCTTCTCTCGCTCTCAGTATTTGCAGGAAACAAATGAAATGATGCTGTTGTAGAACTGTTGCTGGATGATTTTTTGGCTGAAAGGGATCTTTGTAGAGCTGTTGTAGAATTTTATGCATTTTTTGTGCAGGTTTTTCTTTTTGAGATGCCAATGTTTCGCCGGGAAGTTGATTCATTTCCTTCCCGGCGAATTTCTGGCACTCCTAGACTAGGAAAATTAGCAAAGGTCATGCCCAAATTTTCTGTCAATTTTATACTTTGTAGTTTCATTTCTAAGATATTTGAAGAAATGTTAAATACACTGAAATGAAACTGTTTGTTTGTGGTAATCAAATTTTAAGTTTAGTGTTTTATTTCCATGCCCATCTCCATGGCAAGTATTTGTGTTTGGGTGTCATTTCCATTTCAGTACACATATATAAAATTCCAGTTTACCCATCAGCAGATGTTTAATCACACAATGCAAGAGTAGAAAGTATGATCCGTTTAATTCTACTCATGCTTGAATTGCTTTCTTCTTAAAATCTACTAGAACGCTCCTCGGTTAGACCAATAATAAATGTTTACAAGTAAATCTGAATGTTTAGAAGCATCAAATTAATTTGCATGCTCACCAACCAAGCAGCAAATTTATGTTCTTCAGTGGATGTGTACATATATATTCCTGCCATTCTACTTGCTGAATCAATCCCCTGATATTTTCAGATCCATCCATTGCAGCAAGGGATTTCGTGGGTGGCTGCTAGTCCATCGAGTTCCTGCTGTTGACCTTGCCAGAGAGGACGCTGCTGCCTGGCCACCAGACTTCCTTCGAGGCAGCACAAATCAAGTACGACTGCAACGTCGAGGTAATCCCTCTAACCCCTGCTAGCTGCTAATCAACTGGGGTCAAGCATCTGAACCTCCCATATCTGTCTAACTGTGGGGATAAAACAAAAGAATATCGGTGGGTGAGAGAAGCTGGGCTAGTCGTACCAGTCTGCCCCGCTATTTCGATCCACTGATACAGAGTGAACATGAGGGCACGGTAACTTTTAAGAATAGTGAAACTAGAATTTTCCTGGGCTTATGTTAACCGTCACATCTTACACCGTCAGCCTCTGTTTCCGACACCTCTCACTCACATTAGCTAACTTCTTTCTTCTGTATTTCGACTAGCTACAAGGAAAGCTAGCAAAGCCAACACTTATATATGACAGGTCACAATGGAAAGCTAGCAGGCCATATCTCTACATGGGACGTTCATTTGTTGGAGGAATCAAGACTACTGTACCCTGAAGCAGTTTTGTAGGGACAGGGCGCCTACCAGTTTTTATCTCTATGCAAATGCTACCAGCTACCTTCTACTACCTCTGTTCGCTAGCCTACCCAAACATCTTACATTGTGGAACAAAGGCAGTAGAATAATAAACCTGCATATTGGCCATTGGTTTTAGGTACCAATAACATGAAGCCTTAAATGTTTTACCATTGTGCAATTCAGAGAAATCTGAGTCTGTACGGTACATTGGATACAGTCAAGAAATAGCATGTGATCTCCCTCACAAGATAAGTAATACTAGCTCTGCCTTGACATTACATAGAGTCATGAAATAGCAGTTAGTAGTCAAGACTAGAGTTTACTTGAGAACACACCCTTGATCTATGGAGGCACTCATGACGCCAAACATAGTGAGTATATGATATACTCATCCTGCAGGAGGACTTGCTTTCAAAAACTAGATAATTTCTCACCAGGCAGCTCAGTAATGCATTTTAAGTAAGCAATAGAACGTGCTTATGCTAAATTTCTTCCTAAAGTTGGGCAACTAGAAGTCTAGAATTGAGCAAATGCTAAGCTACCCAGTCAATGCAGGTCATAAAGTGGATGACTGATACCAGCAGGCAGGTGTTTTCTCAAAAAATGTAAATGAATTATCGTTACCAATGATCGATATTACATCTCAATAACACGGAAGTAAACAGGATAGTAGTAATATAGCAGAATCATTGACACATAACTCCGATAATTAAGTGGTACAGAAAGTCCAAACTTATTTCAAACATTTAGGAAACAATCATTTGAAGTACAGACAGACTTATTCAGCACGAGGTACATATAGAACATATAGAAAGTCCAAACTTATTTCAAATATTTCAAACATTTAGGAAACAATTCATATACACTTGGTAAGCCAAATAGCACAGTTAGTAATCACAGTCCTGCTGTATCTGATTACATGACGAAGCACATTATAATCACAGTCCTGCTGTATCTGATTACATGACGAAGCACATTATAAGCACAGTTAGTAATCACAGTCCTGCTGTATCTGATCACAGTCCTGCTGTATCTGATCACTTATTTCTTTGTATGCAAACACACAGTCCTGCTGTATCTGATCACAGTCCTGCTGTATCTGATCACTTATGGTGGACATCGGCACTCTTAATGTACGCCTAGAAATTTAATATTTAGTAGTTTCATTTCTTTGTGTGTTTTTAGAAATGTCGGGGGCGCCGGAACCTTCAAGCAATAAGCTGACCTATTGGGAGCTAGAGGCGGAGATGGAAGCCCGCGAGGACCCGGAATTCCAACCGCGGGACGAAGAGATGGAGGAGGCTGAGGAAAACTCGTCGGACGATGAGGAGAAAATGGTGGACACCGAGGACGCCAGTACCACCGATGGCGGCGGTGGTGCCACTACGAGCGGTGGTAGCGCCTCGAAGAAGGCCCGGAAGGATCGGACCCCGATCATGGTGGACGTCGGCACAAGGTCCATCATCACGAGTGTGAGCGCTGCTGGTGTTCCGGAGGAGCCGAAGAAGGTTACCGGGGGTTACTCCCACCAGCTCGCGGCAATCCTCCGGAGCACCGCCACGATCAACACGGCGAGCCTCAAGTCTAATGCGAACAAGGGTTTGCTCGTCACGCTCTTCCGAAAGCTGCACGCAAGATACGCGTTCCCGGGTGATGAGGAAAACAAGTACAACAACGACGAATTGAAAGGGAACCCGGTGAACAAGAACGCCCTCAAGACGATGACCAAGGCCTTGGGCAATTGGAAGGCCCGGGTGAAGAAGCTGATCATCGAGGACAAGCTAAGTTACCCGGAGGTCTTTAAGAAGGAGCCTATGGTCAAGGAAGAAGACTATAATCTCTTCAAGACCAGATGCAACTCGACCTTGAGCAAGCTTAAGAGTGAGAAGGGCAAGTATATGAGGAGCCTCAACATTGGTACCCACCATCTCGGCTCCGGCGGTTATAGAACCGCGATGCCCAAATGGGAGAAGGAGGACGCCGAATATCGCGAAAAGGGGTTGACACCACCCTTTGCCGACATAAAGGAGCCGCAGGCAAGGAACTTTTTCAGGGCCCGACATTCCAAGGTGAAAGGGGGCTCTAATTATACCTCGGAGCCCACCGGCCCCTTCGCTTCGAAGGTCATAGACTTAATGGGAAACTATGTAAGTAGTTTCCATGCAACTCGATTCTTTGCGTTCACGACTAATCAATGAAGTCGACTAATCGCGTTCCCTCGTGCGCAGAGCGAGGAGTGTAAGAGCTCCTCTTCCCAGGGGTCGGAGCCTATCGCCAAGTGGGACACCACTTTCAACAGGGCGCTGAACCGGACCAAGAATGTCGAACCTCTGAAGGCACCGTCGTCGGCTGGTCGTGTGCCCGGCTTCGGAGGCATACCGTGGTCCGAGTACTACGGCGGCAACTCGAAGGGAAAGAAGGCCGAAAGCGCCGAGGTGAAAAAGTTAAGGGAAACGGTTGAAGCCTTTCCTGGTGTAGTAGAAAATGCCGTGACCAGGGCTGTGACGGTTGCCGAGACGAAGTTCAAACAACAAGTCAGGACAGAAATGCAGTCGCAATTGAACGAGAAGCTCATCACCATCCTTCCCATCTACATGGAGAGGTACAAGAGGTGGGAGAGAAGTGGTATGAAGGGGCCACCACCTGTTCCCGACCTCGCGATCGGCAGCACCCAATCGGACAACATGTCGTGGCCGGAGGCGCTGGTGACTCCTCTAGCGGCGGGGCCGGTGTTGGTGGACACTCCTCCAGCTCCGGAGGTTGCTGCGGCGAAGGCGCCGACCCGCACCACCGCTCCTCCATCTGGCAGCCACTCCGCCACTTGCGCGCTCAAGCGTGTCGACGGCGGTCCCTCGCCATTGGCCGCGTTCGACGCCCTCAAGGTAATTACTAAGTCATTAAATCTAGAGTTGGGAGGCTCAACCACACTGATGACTTGATCTCGGTTGTACTGACGCCCGGCCTGCATGTCTTTCGCAGAAAGACACTCCTTGCACTCTAATGCACTTGGTGGGCGGCCAGCTGAAGGATGTCGCCATGGGCTCCATCATTATGCCGGATAACCGCGTATGGCACACTGGCACAATGCCACCAGACATGATGAGGGTCCAAATCAGTATGGTGATATCCGGATACGAGCAATTGGAACCTCCCTCTCAACCTTCGGGATGGGAAGATGACGCTCCGCCAGCGGTCCTCGGTACTCTCTTTGGCTACTTGTTCCTATGGCCGAAGAGCCAGATCTGTTTGGGGACAGACGTGGACCCCCAGCCCAACATTATCACCGCGGAGGCAGCACAGCCAGCACATGAAGAAGATTTCAACATGGCACAGAATCAAGATGATTATGATGATGATGTTGACCCCAGATTCGGCGACCAGTTCATTTGCACGAGGGCTTCAAGTGAAAGAGGGGTTTCTGATATGTTTGAGCCGGCAGAGCCAGAGACCCAACCGGCGAAACCCGCTTGCCAGCTGCGGCTCTTCCCAACTAGCCAGGACACGCCGCCACCCGCAACCTTCACCGAGCCTCCGAGACCAGCAGTTCCTTTGGCCACCCTCCATAGGGTTGTCGGTGAGACGCAACACGACTCTGGAAAGCCAAAGAAGGGTCGCAAAAGGCCAGGAAAGAAGGGCAAGGATGCTTCGAATCCCGTTTTCCGGGCTCAGGATGGCCCTGCGTTCCAAGCCAACAGGCCTAAGGTGCACGTGGCAGGTGTAGGGATGATGTGTCCATCGATGCTCGCCGTCGCGGGCACTTATATGCGCAGTCTTCATCAGGTGTGTTTGTATACCGAGGAGCGTCGCATTAAAGAGAACGACCCATCGTACCTGGTTATGATGGCTAAGGTGCCGAACAGGAAAGAGCTGTGCTTCGTCCATGTACCCCCAGGGGATATCTTCTTCCTGCGACATACTGATATCTTCGACTTGTTGAACGGGTTCCGGCTGCATGATACCCTGGTCCGGCTGTTCTCCCTCAATACTTCCATGGCGATTACCAGAGACAACCTCCCGCTCTTGCAGGTAGTGGATCCCTACTTCTTCCGTGACGCCTTGCTGGGAACAGAGAAGGGAATCGAAATGGCGACCGACTATCTGACGACCTTCATGCAAAGATACCCGGACAGGCTTGCGATTCTCGTTCCCTACCATCCCACTATGCCGGGTGCTTCGCAAGGCTGCGTTCTCATATGCTTGAACATGAGGCGCTCGACAGCCTTGTACCTCGACTCCAACAGTGCGATTCCGAAGGACTACACAATGATCAAGACCGTGTTTGATGGTGCTCTCGCCGCCTACGTCGCTCAGGAAGGCACGCTACCGGAAACTCCTCATGTAAGGTTCGGCGCGCACGTCTTCAAGCACCTGATGAAGTTCCCCTGCGCCAAGCAGCCGGCAAACAGCAAGAAGGATGCCTTCTATGCCCTTTACCACATGAAGCAGTACGTCCGTGAGATGGAGCAGCTAACGCTGCCAAATGACGTCGCCAGGTGGGGTGAAAGGCTTGCAACCACGTCAACTCCCGCTCTCAGGCAGGCCTTCTTCGAGATCCAGGAGGATATCGCGACTCTCGTGCATAATGGAGTCGTCAGATCCGGGGGCATGTTCTGCGGTGGCAATCAACCGCCCAATAGATCCATAGACGAACGCTTGGCGATGCAGGGTGACGACAGGTCCATGATGATGCTGGCGGCCAATAAGAAGGGCTTGCTCCATGCCGGCCCTGACAAGCCGACGAAGTCTTGATGCTTCCATTAGCTAGGTAGCTAGCTGTTAGCTAGTTCCGAACTCGTGTTGTAAACTCTTTATTATCACTATGTTGTAAACTTGGTTGTGAGCGACACTAGTAATTTATTTATGTTATGAACTATCCTAAGTGCTCTTTTGCTTTTCATTCGTTCTTGCCGATCTATTTCTTGTGTTTTGCCGATGATTAGAACATGTTGTGGCGTTATGTGTGATGACAATGTCGTTGTTTGATCTCGTGTGCCAAGTAGACTAGTAATTTAGGATATATTCTATTTGCTGCACAAGATCAAACAACGCCACTGTCATTTAGGATATACGTCTTATGCATTGTCAGAGCTAGCTAGCTACCAAGAGTTGCCCTAAACCTTAGCTAGCTAACTGTAGTAGTTTTCCTGAACACCATCGCCAGTAGCTCGATCTCACCTAGGTAGTAGACAGTGACACCCATATATATGCATGATTATGTATATATATTGTCAACTGCTAGCATCTATGTATATATATTGTCAACTGCTAGCTATTTTAGGTGATCATCTTGTTTCACCCATATATATGCATGACTCTGTATATATTATCAACCGCTAGCTATTTTAGCTATTTATTTCCACTGACATGTAACTAATATCATCTTTCTTTGTGTGTGTAGGAGATGGCGAAGAAGTGCTATGTCGTGTACATCGGTCGGGTTCCAGGTGTGTACGAGGAGTGGGAAGACTGCGCGAAGCAAGTCAACACCTTCTCGGGCAACCTCTACCAAGGCTATACGAGTAGAGAGGTGGCGGAAGAGAAGTGGAGGAAGTGGAGAAAAAGTGGAGGAAGTGGCGGAAGAGAGATGGCAGAAGAGAAGTGGAGGCACGGAAGAAAGAAGTGGAGCAACTTCATCGTGATCATCATCGCCTCATTGCTATCCATCGTAGTCTATGTGCTTTACTCTCACCTAAGCTAGCTAGAGCTCGATCCCTCGTCGCAGTTGTAACGTGATTGTGAACTTGTACTCGATCCGAGACACAAACACTTGTGTTGTGTGATGTACTTCGTATAAATGAACTTGCGTATATGTATGCCGTGATTTGATTCAAGTTGATGGTATTCATAGTGATGCTACTTTCTGAAAATTCTGGACTGTTGTACTGTATTTGTGTATCTATATACCTGTATATGTGTATTCTGGAACGCGCAGTAATTCTGCAAATTTTAAAATTCGAAAATGTTATACAAGGCGCATATTAAATGCGCCTCCTATAAGTTATAGGAGGCGCATTCCAGAATGCGCCTCCTATAACTTATAGAAGGCGCATTTAATAGTGAGCCTCCTATAACTTATAGGAGGCGCATCCCGAAATGAGCCTCCTATAACTTATACGAGGCGCATTCTGGAATGCGCCTCCTATAACTTATAGGAGGCTCATTATTAAATGCGCCTCGTATAACTTATTGGAGGCGCATACTGGAATGCGCCTTGTATACTTGAATATATAGGAGGCGCATTTCAAATGCGCCTCCTATATGCAGGTATAGGAGGCGCATTTCAAAATGCGCCTCCAATAAGCCAAAATATGCGAGGCTTGGCGTTCGAGGCTCATTCCATATGCGCCTCGAATAACAAAAAAACGAGCCTCCAATAATCTTTTCTCTAGTAGTGTAATATCAACCAATACTTTATCATCAGAAGGGTCAATCTTTTTCAAAGCTCTTATATTCCTTTCTTGACGATGGGCTTTGATCGCCTCATTATTGCGAAGAGGGATCACTTGATCCTCATGATCATTTGGGTCCCCTTCTTGACCAGAATGTTTGCCGTGATCATTATTATGGCTTGCTTCAAATTAAGATAAGAAGGTTGATCTTGGCCTTTACCTTGGCTAGCTTGAATGATAGGAGAGCCTGGTTCTTACATAGCAACTTGGTCAACAATATAATGGTCTTGAGCTTGTTTTTGGATTGGTGCACCACTTGATCCATTGGCATGTTATTCTAATGTAGAAGAGGCCTCCACTCAAGTAGAGTATAGTTCTTCTTGAGCCGCTACAAGGTGTCCTCAATGGGGCGAAAAAATCCCACACTCATTCTTCCTATGGCTTCTTGAGGCATTTCAGCATCTACATTAGAGACACGAAATGTCGCCACTTGGGAGCCATCATTTTCTTCGAACACCACACTACTAGATCCAATGACATTCCGCAGGGCCTTGTCAAAGAATCTATAAGTGTGGGATTTGGCACCATAACAAACAAGCGTACGCTCAATCAATTTAGACTGGAATTTAGACAAACGAACTCCTTTGAACAAATAGAATCACTTACAACCGAAGAACCGGAAGTAGGAGATATTTGGTTTGTTGCTGGTCAGAATATCATATGGAATCTTAATTAAAACCTTGCAAATGTAGATTCGGTTAGATGAGTGACAAGCGGCGGAAATGGCTTCGGCCCAAATATGTCGGGGAGACTTAAACTCCACCAACATAGTCCTAGCCATATGCAAGAGTGTCCGGTTCTTCCTCTCGTCTATACCATTTTGTTGAGGGGTATATGAAGCGGATTATTGAAGACAAATACCCTCTGCACTTAGAAACTCATTGAGAGTGCAGTTCTTGAACTCGGAGCCATTATCACTCTGAATAGCCAATATAGGAAGATTGCGTTGACATTGCACTTGGTTGGATAAGTCGATGACGGATTGTTGGGTCTCACTCTTCAATTTGATGATATAGACCCAAGTGTATCTTGAATAGTCATCCACAATCACCAAGAAATACTTCTTGCTACCTAGAATTGCCTTGGGCACGGCACCAAAGAGGTCAACATGGAGAAGGTCGAAAATCCTCTATGATGAAATAATAGTCTTGCTAAGATGGGGAGAGTCATGCATCTTTCCTACAAAACAATCCCTACACACACCGTCTTTGGCAAAGGAAACATTTTTTTAGTATGAGGATGTGGGCCTTTATGAAGGCTTCGCAAAGTTCTCATGTTGACATGGGATTAGCGGCGGTGCCGCAACCACCCCACGTCGTCCTTAGCTAAGAGACACACCGGTTGAGTGCTGGTTGACTCCGAAATGTCTACCACATACAACTCATTTTAGACATGCCCAACGTAAGGAATATCGAGAGACTTGCTCCACAAGATGACCATGGTGTCAGGTTCAAAGAAGACGAAAAAACAGATCTTCCCTGAAGCATGAACTGAAATTAAATTGAATCCAAGCGAATCAACAAGCACAACATTTTCAAGGGTGATATTAGGAGCAACAAACACCTTTCCGAATCTGTTTTAATTCATATATTGACTTATCTCCATAAGTAACGGTTGCTTGATTTATATTTGGTCTCAAGTCCGTCATAAGAGCCTTGCTTCCGGTCGTATGACTTTTACACCCACTATCAAGTATCGATTTCGACCCACCGGAATTATAGCCCTACAAGAAATCATTGACTATATTTAGGACCCGAGGAGGGTCCTCTCATGTTAGCAACAAGGGTATATGGAACCCAAATAGTGTAGTCAGTGTAACCCTCAATAGTACCAACATATTTAGCTTGCATAACACCATAGTAATCAACAAATAAGTAATGGTGTGAATTGTTAGTTCCCGAGAAGTTGCTCTGAGTACTGTTGTCCCTAGTGACACTACCACTCACACCAACATTATTCTTTACTTGTGTGGGATTGTTGATGTCTACGCATCCTTCTTTTCTTGTAGACAGTGTTGGGCCTCCAAGTGCAGAGGTTTGTAGAACAGCAACAAGTTTCCCTTAAGTGGGTTACCCAAGGTTTATCGAACTTAGGGAGGAGGAGGTCAAAGGTATCCCTCTCAAGCAACCCTGCAATTACGATACAATAAGTCTCTTGTGTCCCCAACACACCTAATACAATTTTCAGTTGTATATATGCACTAGTTTGGCGAAAAGAGAGTAAAATACAAGTAATATGGATGATAATAAGTGATAATAGCAGTCTGAAATAAAAATGGTAGCAAGCAAACATATAGCAGAACTGATTGTAAACGGTGTTTCAATGCTTAGAAACAAGGCATACATATTATACTTTCACTAGCGGGCTCTCAACAATGATAACATAATTGAATGCATAAATATTATCTGTTTACTATGCTACTCCGAACCACTCTCCGGTCGAATAACAAACACCAATTCACTGCGTAGGGCTGCACTCCTCAAAGTCGCATTCCCATGTCTAGTTAACCCCACGCTGTCACTCGTAAATATTACTACGTCTTGTCTGTTTAAATTAAACGTGCTTGTATTAAAAAAAAAGTGCGGTTGTTTTCTCTTTTACGGAATTTACAAGTTAATCTGCACACTTTGTAGAAGCTTCCAAGGAAACAAGATATTGATAAATTTATGCTCTTCATCATCGGCAATGATATACCAGCAAACTTTTCAATGTCAAAATATAGGATCTTCATAATACACGATTTCAAAACCCTTCATACAGAAGAAAAAAATCAGGAATAGTGGTTACCAATACTGGGATTTAGTTATAAAAAGTATATCTACTTAGTTCTAAAGTTCAGATTACCATTATTTATTGTTTCACTGATGGAACAATGGTACACTTTGTTTCACTGATCTGTAAAATTTACAAGTGCAATAATGAAAATGATTAAAATATTGCATGGAAAATTGAGTTATGCAATTCTGACCATTACTACCATGGCAATGAGAAGTATAAAAAGGACCAAAGATCATTAACGGAAGAGCCTGAAACAAAACTGAAAATAATCGTGCAATATTAGCATGGAGCCTCGTAAAATATTCAGAATTGGTTCTCTGTACTGAAAAGAAGACAGCAAAGAGAAACTGAATATATAAGATCCCATTTTTCACACCCAAAAACTTCTTATCATAAGCACACTGTGAGAAAAAAATAAAAATATATATAGTGTAGTGCACGTGAAAGGCACATTCACGAACCAACTAACATCTGCAATACTATCTTGGTCCGATACAGAAACACATCTCTGCATTGTGCAGAGTATACGTACAATGGATGCATCACCTTGAGGACTGGAGGGCAGCGCAGGCTACCAATTACCAGCGGCAGATGAGAGCTGGCATGCCGCGTGGGTGTGGAGGGCAGGGACAACGGTGGTTGCTCGGGGTGGGGAAGAATCAGGTCGTGGAGTATGTGCGAGGAATTGGGGCATCAGCGTCATCCAAGCCTTGTACTGAGACGGCGGTGGGTGAGAAGAGGAGGCCTTGGCGTTGGATCTGTCGGTCTGTCAGGCTACAGGGGAGCAAGAAGGAGAAGTAGGAGGATCAGGAAGGCCCAAATGACAACAGTGAAGATGTTGTATCAATCTCCCTTCTCCTCTCGTCGATCTGCTTACCAAACTGAAAGATAAACAAGTGACAACAGTGTTTGACAGCAGTGGTAACTTACTTCCTTTTTCTGTCTGTTATTCTCTATTTACTCCGAGATTTTGATCGTCGCTCATATTCCATCCCACGACAATAGCAAGTCACACAGATAGCGTCGTTGCCAAACTAAACTTCAGCTGAAAAAAAAAAAACTCTAACTGAAAACGACTGAAACTGAACAGAAAAGTGTCGAAGACACACCAAAATGTTCAGAATACTGCTAACTGAAACTACAGACTGAACTGGGTGCAGCAGAGTGGACACCCTTCGTGAGCTAATGCGCACAAAAAAATGAGTTAAGGTAGCTATGTGGGCTCGCTGGGCTGTGGTGAAGGGTTCCTGTCTGATGGCACCATGGCAGGTTGGACATCAAGGGGACACTGGGAAGGTAAATAAATACTCCTACATATCTAGCAGTGGATAAATTAGCTAAGCTCCAATGGATATTTCTGAGAACAAGTTAGGCACACAAGCTCATTTCTGCAAGGGATGAAGTTCCTCACTTGAGAAGAATGCTGCTAGCTTAGATAGTTGATTGGACCAACTCCACAAGCACTCTCTGAACTTAGCAGTGCCGACAGCCTAACTGAATGCCTGTGTGCATGCTTATATAACTACACGGCGCAGAGTAAGGGTATGCTCACACGCAAATTACCAACTGTCAGAGAAATAGCATTACTTCAGTAACCCTGCTAGCAGTTCGAGGATCGCAGATAGCATTAATAATACAGTTATATATGCGAGAACAGAGTGCTAGCTCAGTGGCTAGAGGCTGCGAGTGCGCGCCAAACCGTCCGGGTTCGAGTCCCAATTTTAGCTGCGTGCGCTCGAATAAACCGGAAGTCTCATCTACCTAACAACCTAAAACCAAGGGCGGGATCATTCCCCCATTGGCCACGTTTTTTAATACAGTTATATATGCTCTATGCTACTGCTAGTACCGCCATCAAATGTCCAGTAGGAGACATTTGCACAGTCATGAAACCAGTGAGAAGGATGGAGTAGAGCACAATATCATACACTGAATTATCAACGCGACAAAGATTTTGGTCCTGCATAATACGCCAGATGATTAGCTGGAGCACCAGGATGGCACATATCCATAGTTTGAGCAGAGATTTATTACTAGCAGGACATTGCAGACCACTAAGTGTCCATCGAGAAAAGAATTCACCTAGTGAGCTTCTACGTTGGTCATCCAAATTCACATACCTTTAGGTATCCCTTCTAACACAAGGAATTCATTACATGTATCTCATACATGAAAAGTACCCATATATGAAATAAAAACTGCATACAAAACACAAATGATGATTTGCCAGTAGTCTGGTAGCACTTAAAGTAAAACGCGTGAGTGCAACCAATCTGGGGACGTAATAAGAAATCCAGGAAGGGGTCTTGCATTTTGCCACCGCACTGCATGCTGCAGTGTATCTGAAGGAGAAATTAGCATAGAACTACCACTTTTGAAGTGGAATGTACCAAATGGTATTGATTTAGTGATATAGCACGTAAATCTACCACATTTTGTCCAGAGATTCGCAGAAAAGACTGATCCGTCTCTGAGCGCGAATTGACACCCAAACTGACTAGTGGGGCCCACCAGTCAGGCTGACGTGGCCGGGAGAGACAATTTTTTTTGTTGAGGTGGACATGGGTCCCACCCAGATGAGGTGGCCCCACCTGTCAGGTACTTAAAAAAATAAAAACAAATCTGGGAACCGCACCCTTGTGCCTGTACATGATGGATCAGGGACATGTACTATCCACTAATAAGTTTTTCTGTGAGGGAAGAATTGTACCTGAATCAAGACATCATATTCTTCTCAAAGAATTAATCTCTCCATACAAACATGGGATGGTTGAGATGGGCCTTAAATACTCTCTCCATGTAAGCCTTATGCTCGTCGTGGTCTGCGTATCCACGATAATTAACTGCACATATATACCGCAGATTAGGAAGGCCTCCCAGTATATTCATATCTTCCGGACTCATTCTTGACGCAACGAGGCGCAGTTTCTGGAGGTTCACAAGTGTCCCCATCCATCTGGGGACCTTTGAGATTGGCCCATCAATGTAAAGCTCCTGGAGGGTACAGTCAGCAGGGAGGTTTAATTCCTGTACCAAATTAGTTTCTCCGCCAAACATAGCAATTTCTAGAAAACGGAGGTTTGCTTTCACTAGCTTGCGGATCGAACATGCCAGCTCTCTGTGTTCCTCTTTCTCACGAGAGAAATTAGCATAAAACTACCACTTTAGAAGTGGAATGTACCAAATGGTACCGATTTAGTGATATAGCACGTAAATGTACCACATTTTGCCCAGCTATTCGCAGAAAAGACTGATCCGTCTCTAAACGCGAATTGACACCGAACCTGACTAGTGGGGCCCGCAACTTGATGACGTGGCACGTTCTTGGCTAACGTTCGAACACGGCCGTTAACGGAGCAGTTTTCTACGGTGGGGCCCACGGTCAACGCCACGACGAAGAGGAGACGCCGGCGGGTTAGGTCTCAGTTCCCCCACGCTGTCTCCCATCCGTTCCCTTGTCCAGCGACGGCGGCGGCGATGTCCGGCGTTGGCGGCGGCCGGCACGATTCGAGCGATGGAGGTGGCGATTCCCTCGACGGCGATGGCGGGACCTGGATCCCGTCGTCCAGGTCTGCTCCCAATGACATGGAAGCAAGGGCAGCGGCGGCGTTGGCGAAGGCCGTCCTCTCGTCGCCGGTGAAGGGGGGATATCACTGCACATCCGGCATTGGAGGGGTCGAGTAAGCACCATCTCGAGCTCTCCCTTTTGCTTAGTTATTTCTCTGTTAGTACTTCAGCAATATCCCTTAGTGATTTTGCTTCGTGAATATTTAAGATCTCTTCTCTGTAATTAGTTGTTCATATAGGTGTACTTAATGGACTATAAGCAGCTGTTCTTAATTTTTATTCTTATTTGTATGTAATGAGGTGTGCATTGAGGTACTGATATTTCCATAAAGTGTGTTTTAATTCAGTGTTATAGTTGTAGTAAGTTCACTGTTATTTCTGTCCGTATCTATTAGTTGTTAGTAAGTAATTTTAAGTGTTTCCATTGAGCTACTGATATTTCCATAAAGTGTATTTTAATTCAGTGTTATAGTTGTACTAAATTCACTGTTATTTCTCTCAGTTTCTATTAGTTTCCGTTAAGTAATTTTAAGTGACACCATAAGTAAGCAGCTGTTCTTAATTGTTAATGCTATATGTGTTTCTAATTGGTTGTGCATTTCATTGAGAACATAAGTAAGATTTTTTCCTTTTTGTTACTGCTAACTGTTGCTCATTTAAGTAAGAACATGACATGTGTTGTTAGTAATTAATTATTTATTTTGCTTCTTTGTAGTTTGAATGATGAGATATGGGAAATTAGATTTAATTTCCCCTGTGAAGATAATTTAGAAAGAACTTTGGGAAGATCAGATATAACCTATATGAATCTTGTGGCACTGATAGAAGCAAAAGGGTATGGAATTTTAGACAAGATTTATTATGTAAAGGCCAAAGGAAAAGGTTTTAAAGGGATGGAGCTAATTGACAGTATGGATAAGGTGGAGCTGATGCTTTCTTTGTTTGAGAATGAGAAGGTTCTTAGCCTGACTGTAATTAGGCAGAGAACAGAGCCACCATCAGATTTGAATATATTCAAATTTGAAAAGCAGTTGCAAGTTGATGAACCTGTTGTTATGTCAGTTGACAAACAGGGTGTGACTTATATTTCTGAAGATGAAGAATTATTTCCAGTGGCTGTAGACTACACAGATGTAGCTATTCTTGGCACACAGCAGAGTTGCAACTGGAAGGGGAAGGACATAATTGATGTTGACAATTCAGATAAGAATCTTGAGACAGTAATTTCAGATGATGATTTTTTTTATGACAGAGGTGAATTCAACAGAGAAGTGCACAACATAAAGCTGGCAGAGGATTATGCAGCACTTGAGGAGATAAAGATAAAGATGCGCAAAAATAAAGAGAAAGTGGTACACTATGAAGGTGATACAGATGTTGAAGAGATATTTGAAGAAGAATATTCTTCAGAGGATGAGTTTTTTAAGCAGGAGCAGATGTCACAGGCTGAGGATTGTGGAGATACATCCAGAGCATTGGTACTCAAGGCTGGCCCCACCAGTAGATCACACCATGAGAAAGCAAAACCTGATGCCTTCTATCATGTCCCTTCTTCTGATGAGGACAAGAGTCCTGGTGATTTAGGTGATAGTGATGATGACTGTCAAGTGGCACAGTTTATATTTCCAAGTGGGAAGAAGAAGAGGTATAGTAAGAAAGGACAGAAGAGAGTTTGGTATGATGAAACAAGAACTGACTCACATGAGCAACTCTGTGTGAAGCTCTGTTTCAGTGATGTATATCAGTTCAGAAAAGCCTTAAGGACTTTCCACATTGCCCAGCTTATAAACTTTGTTTATCACAGAAATAGTGGAGAAAGAATTATAGCTGTGTGCACTGAGGAAGGATGTCCTTTTTACATGACAGCTTCAAAGATTGCTCATGAGAAGACCTTTTGCCTGAGAAAGATGAATTTGAAGCACACTTGTGAAGCTGTTGGAGAGAACACAAAGGTTACAATTAATTGGCTTGCACTCCAATGTGAGCAAGCAATTAGGACTGATGCTAACACATGTGTTGACACCTTAATTGAGAACACCAAGCAAAAGTAGGGAGTGGAGGTGCCAAGGAGTAAGGCCTATAGGGCCAGGAAGAAGACATTTCAGGTGGTTATTGGTGAACAGAGGGGAGAGTACACCAGGTTGAGGGATTATTTGCAAGCTGTCATTGACACAAATCCAGGTAGCAGGTGTGTAGTCACTACTAGAGAGGTTCCTGAGCATCCAAGCCCAAATCCAAGGTTTCATGGACTATTCTTTTGCCTGAATGCTTCCAAGCAAGGCTTTCTCAATGGATGCACACCATTCATAGGTATGTTGTGTTACAAGTCATTTATGCATCTGTTGCTTGTTTGTTTATGAACACTCCTTGCTTGTTTGTTTATTCTTTAGGTGTGGATGGTTGCTTTATTAAGCTTAGCACTGGGCAACAAATACTTGCTGCAACTGGTAGAGATGGAAATAATAATATATTTCCTATTGCATTTGGTGTTGTTGATAAGGAAGACACTGACAGCTGGGGATGGTTTCTGAACCAGCTAAGGTACTGCACTGGAGAGTCAGGGAAATTTGGCTATTATACAATTATTTCTGACAGGCAAAAGGTATAAGCTCAATTTCATTATTAAAATCCATGCAATTTATAAAGTTTATTAAAATCCATGCATTATTATAAGGATGTTAACTGGTTCAAATATGTTTTTCAGGGCCTGATTAAAGCTATTAGCCAAGTGTTCCCCAACTCTCCTATCAGGTTCTGTCTTAGGCATATTTATGCCAACTTCCAGAGAGCTGGCTTCAGAGGTGAGGAACTGAAAAAGAACATGGATGCAGCCAGCTATTATTTCACAAAAAGTGGATTTGACCTTGCAATGGCAGCTATGAAGAATTATTGTGAGGAAGCTTACAAGTGGCTAGCACAGATTCCAATTCATACATGGGCCAGGCATGCCTTTGACACAAATTGCAAGACAGATTTGGTAGTTAACAATTTGAGTGAAGTTTTTAATAGGATGATCCTAGATGTGAGGAACAAACCTATCCAAACAATGGTTGAGGGGATCAGGACAAAACTTATGGTCAAGTACAGTTGAACCAGAGACAAGGCAGAAAGAACAAGATGGGAAATCACACCACACTACTCTGATAAGCTAGAGTTTTCTAGGAAATATTCCACAGATTGTGGAGCAAAGAATTCAGAAGTTGGTTTGTGGCAAGTGACTAGTGGGGCTAGCATATATGCAGTTGATCTCAGAGCAAAAACTTGTGGCTGTAGAAAGTGGGACATTATTGTAGTTCCATGCAATCATGCAGTGGCTGCCATAATGAAAATGAAACAAGAGCCTGAGGAGTTTGTACATGAATTTTTAAAAAAGCCAATGTACAAGGAATCTTACAAGAATGTTGTGTACCCTGTCCCTGGTCCTGCAGATTGGAAAAGAACAGACACACAAGACATAGACCCCCCTCCATACAAAGAAAAGCCAGGGAGAAAGCAAACTGTTAGGAGGAACGGCCTATATGAGGTACCAGCTCCTTAAGTTACTTCAAGGATGGGCACTATAACTTGTGGCAACTGCAAACAGACAGGACATAGGTATGATGGCTGCAATGTACCACTTAGGCCTGACCTACAAGTGAGGAAAAACATGAAAAAGGTGATGTTTGCAACTAGCATTTATTTACCTATTTACTAATGTGTTTATGATGCCACAGCCTAAGCAAATGTCTTTGTTATGCAGGCTAATAAGGAATACACCAGTGAGAGCTCAACTTCAGCATCAAGTGCTCACATAGCACCATCAGGTACAACTAATGTTGCCTCTACACAGGCATCCAGTGTTCATGCACCACCAGATGCTCCACCCTCAAGGGATTCAGCAGCACCACTAGATGCTGCACCAAGAGCTCCAAAGGCAAAAAAAAGCTGCAAATCCAGTATCTATTACTGTTCCTAGAGAACCTAGGTCACCAAAAACTATCACCTCAGCTCCGGGTCATTCTAACACCCCCTTTCTCTACACCAAGGAGTGCTACAGAATCAGGTTCTGACCCAAATGGTAGCTCTGGAACCAAAAGGAAGAGGTCCTCTACACTGACTGGCAAGTGGAAAGGGTATTTCACTACTAGTGGAAACCACTGATGCATTTGTGCTGGTAGCTCTAGAACTATGTGTGCCTGATGTTGAACAGTTAGACTATGTTTCAAACTATTTGTTGTTTAAGACTAAGTTTCAAACCATTTTTTGTGTAAGACTATGTTTGAAACCAGTTGTTGTGTAAGACTATGTTTGAAACCAGTTGTTGTGTAAAACTATGTTTGCAACCTGCTATTTGAACCTTTGTTTAGAAGCTCTGTTTCAATCCTAGTTTAGAAACTATATGCTCACTTTGGGTCAATCCTAGTTTAGACACTATATGCTCACTTTGTTGTGTCAGGTATTTGAGCAAAGATAGTTGTCGACAACCCTCGATGATCACCTTGGTGGTTTTAGAAAGAGTAGTCGATGAGCCCCGATAGTTGTCGACAACCCTCGATGATCACCTTGGTGGTTTTAGAAAGAGTAGTCGATGAGCCCCGATAGTTGTCGACAACCCTCGATGATCACCCGATACTTGTCGACAACCCTCGATGATCACCTTGGTGGTTTTAGAAAGAGTAGTCGATGAGCCCCGATACTTGTCGACAACCCTCGATGATCACCTTGGTTTTTTTTAGAAAGAGTAGTCGATGAGCCCCGATACTTGTCGACAACCCTCGATGATCAGCTTGGTTTTTTTTAGAAAGAGTAGTCGATGAGCCCCGATACTTGTCGACAACCCTCGATGATCACCTTGGTTTTTTTAGAAAGAGTAGTCGATGAGCCCCAATACTTGTCGACAACCCTCGATGATCACCTTCGTTTTTTAGAAAGAGTTTTCGATGAGCCCCGATACTTGTCGACAACCCTTGATGATCACCTTGGTTTTTATAGAAAGAGTTGTCGATGAGCCCCGATACTTGTCGACAACCCTCGATGATCACCTTGGTTTTTTTAGAAAGAGTTGTCGATGAGCCCCGATACTTGTCGACAACCCTCGATACTTAAAAAACCATACATGACTCCAATATTTATGTCCAACATTCTAAAAACCATACATGGTCAAATAATTATGCTCAACCTTCTAAAAATCTTGGAATGTATTTATAAAACCATACATGACTCCAATATTTATTTCCAACCTTCTAAAAATCTTGGAACATATTTAAAAAAACATACATGGTAAAATAATTATGCTCAACCTTCTAAAAATCTTGGAATATATTTATAAAACCATACATGACTCCAATATTTTTTTCCAACATTCTAAAAATCTTGGAACATATTTAAAAAAACCATACATGATCAAATAATTATGCTCAACCTTCTAAAAAATCTTGTAATATATTATAAAACCATACATGACTCCAATATTTATTTCCAACCTTCTAAAAATCTTGGAACATATTTAAAAAACCAACCATGATCAAATAATTATGCTCAACCTTCTAAAAATCTTGGAACATATTTAAAAAACCATACATGATCAAATAATTATGCTCAACCTTCTAAAAATCTTGTAATATATTTATAAAACCATACATGACTCCAATATTTATTTCCAACTTTCTAAAAATCTTGGAACATATTTAAAAAACCAACCATGATCAAATAATTATGCTCAACCTGCTCAAAATCTTGGAACATATGTAGAAAACCATACATGATCAAATAACTATGGTCAACCTTCTAAAAATCTTTGAATATATTTATAAAACCATACATGATCAAATAATTATGCAAATACAAACACACAGTAACAAATACTTAGGTTCCAACATACTTAATATTAGTTCTCACATACAGACCAGGTTCAGACATAAACTTGATTCAGACTTACACTTGGTTCAGATAGACCCAATATTAGTTCCACCATACATATAGGTTCACACATACATCTTAGTTCATACATTAACACAAATGAGAGGATACATAAACTTATTCATCACAAATCTGTCTGATCCTCTTCAACTTTTCCTTGTTTTCATCAGTGCTTTTGAGAATATCATAAAGCATGTATTCAAGCCTTTTCTTCTCCTCCTTCATAGCCTCCATTTTGAGCTCCCACTTCTGCCTGTCATTGTTAACTGACTCAACATCAGTGATCTTAACAGTCATAGCCTCCCTTTCCTGCTCCCACTGTTTCTTCTGCAACTTGTGACACTCGTCATCTCTCTTATGCACCTGCTTAAACAACTCCACTTCAGTCATGAGCATATTCCTCTCCTTCTCAATGTGCCCCATCTGCTCCTCGGCTTTACTCTTCATAAATTCTAACAGAGCTATCTTCTGTTCCTGAGCATCTTCCCTACTATCTTCTCCTTGTTAACCTGGTAAGCCTTCTTCACAGTGGTATCAACAAACTTATTGACATCTGAAATCAATGAGGTATACTTCTTGTCTAATTTGTTCTTCTCATCATTAAGCTCTTCAACAAGCCTACCATGCTCAATGGTTTCAACAAGTCTTCCATCCTTGTAGTCCTCATACATTGCCCACAGCCTACCTAGTGCATTTTGAAGAGTTTCAGGCCACTCAGGATCTACCCAACTAACAAAGCCACAATTGTTCACAGCCTACAGACATAAATTAAAAACAATAACTAATAGAACACCAGAAAAGGAAATCAAACAGAAACAAAAAGAAGATATATGGTAACAGTACAGAGCTATGCTAACAGGTTACAGACTATGGTAATGAGCTAAAAAAACTTACTCTTCAAAGAATAATTTATGGATCTCTATGTTAAATGAGCTATAAATAAAAATGAGCAATACCATGGTACACACTAGAGAATGCTATGCTAAAATAGTCCAGTGTAGTAAATAAAAATGATCTATGCTAAAGACTACCCTAATCACTTACATTAGGCACTGAAAAATGGTAGAATCGCCGTCCAGTGTTCGTCCCTCCGAAAGCTACGCATTTCTTCGGGAGGAGCTTGTGGACGCGGCAAATCTCGGTCGATTCCTGAGCAATGCCATGGAATGTGTCGTCCTCGATGTTGTTGTTGGAAATATGAGCAATTTACCATATAATTTAATTAATAGAACCAGTAGGTAAAGCAGAACTACAATTGCAATAGTCAAAGTAGTCATTTGAATTTTCGTAGAGTAGACAAAGGGCATGCATGGTTTAATCATATGAATTTTCAGACAGTAGGCAACAGGCATACATAGTATAGAATTTGGGGAAAACAAATCTACTCCAATTGCTAGAACTAGGAATTCTAGTAGGATCTGAAACATGAGATTGAACAGAGAAGACATGAGCACATACTGGACAGGAGCTGGTGCAGCAGCGGGACCATTGTTGACATTGTCGCCCATGTCGTCGAAGAGATCGTTGACTTCCGGGAAGAAGTCGTCGTTCGGGAAGATGTCGTTGTCGTCCGTGATGAAGAAGCCAGTAGTCGCGCAGAGCGCTCCCCAAAAACCTTATCGCCCTTCTCCCGTACAGGACTCGAAGTAGCGCGGTTTCGGAGGCCTACTGTCCCGACCGGCGGTGCACGCCGTAGGCCAGGATGGGGAAGACTTGAGCGGTGGCGCAAGGCTCTGGAAACGAGAAGGCAGTGTATTGCTGTGTGTCTCTCTGGAGAGGAGCGACCTCTGATTTTATAGGCACAGAGCAGAAGCCGAACAGGCCACGCGAGAAGATGAAACGAAGAGTCGGGAAGGCAAACAGGCAGCAGCCGAAGCTGAGCAGCCTCCGTAATCAAAACCCACTTAGCAAAGTGTTTCGTTTCAGATTCCTGTGCCTGTTCATATTCTAATTCGTGCGTGTGGCAAAATAAAGAGAGAGAGAGGCTCTCGGCTCGAGGCATTCCCGCAACCCGCGGCGCGCGCGCGCGTCGTGACGAGGCGAGGCGGGCGGCGGAGGAGGAGCGCGCGTGTAGTCATCTCTTTCTAATGCTCATACAACAAGTGGAAAGCCCTCTCTTATAAACAGGTAAAACTTCCACTCAACTAGCAATGTGGGACTAAACATTTGTCCCACCTCTTGCCATACACGAATGGGCCAAGTGGGCCTCTAGGATTTATTAGGAATTTCTAGAATATTAAATGGGCTGATCCATTTGGGCCAAAATTCCAACAATCCCCCACCAGATCCCAGAGGCACACGAAATTTGCCTTTGGTTCCAAAACATTGTTTTATATACCGATGCTTAGTGGAGACTGTGAAGTTGAACTTCCACCTATAACTCTATGCTACACTAGTAAGCAACTTGGACAGTGGACTGCGCCTTGAACTGCAAGTTTTCTGCGAATCTAGTTTCACATAAAGCCTTGATCGATACTAGGCTGCCGCAAGACTTCCCCGCGGGTGGAGCTTATGCGTCATACTCCTTGACCTTTAATGAGTTTATTAGAGAGCACCCAACTCTCATGGACTGCGACGTTTGACAGTCAGACTCACATAGGTGTGTTCTTCAAAGGTTGTTCTGCAGGACAACATCTCTGCTTAAATAAGCCACTTAGAACATATTAAGATAAACATCAACCTGCCTTGCAGAGTAGGAGAGTATTGCATCTTCATGGAGTGGTATAAAAAGTAGGGATACTCTCCTCTCAGTTGATCAACAGCTTGTCTCCCAATTCTAATTCACGGGATCTCCGATCACATAGAGTGGGTTGCCACAGTGAACAACTTATATTGTGGGTCTCATACCCATCTCCTTCGATGCATTATCTATCACGTTACGCGATAGACCCTTTGTGAAGGGGTCTGCCAAGTTTTTAGATGTATGGATATAATCCAATGCAATAACTCCGGAGTTTCTCATTTTTCTGACAGATTTTAGTCTCCTCTTCACATGCCTTGATGACTTCATATTGTCCTTAGAACTGTTTACTTTGATGATCACAGTTTGATTATCACAGTTCATCGGGATAGCGGGTATAGGTTTTTCAACCACAGGTAAGTCCATCAAGAGCTGTCTCAGCCACTCTGCTTCAACAGTGGCTGTATCCAATGCTGTGAGTTCTGCTTCCATAGTTGACCTCGTTAAGATGGTCTGCTTGCAAGACTTCCAAGAAACAGCGCCACCACCAAGTGTAAATACATATCCACTCGTGGCCTTTATCTCATCAGCGTCAGATATCCAATTTGAATCACTATAACCCTCAAGTACCCTTGGGTACCCAGAATAGTGAATCCCATAGCTCGCAGTGCCTTTCAAATAGCGCATGATTCTCTCAAGAGCGCGCCAATGATCATCGCCCGGATTTGAAACAAATCGGCTAAGTTTGCTTACATACGCGATGTCAGGCCTCGTAGCGCTAGTTAAATACATAAGCGAGCCAATAATCTGAGAGTATCTAAGTTGATCCTTTGCGATTCTTCTGTTTTTACGAAGTAGCACACTGGGATCATATGGAGTTGGTGAAGGCTTGCAATCGCTATACCCAAAACGACTCAAGACCTTCTCAACATAGTGAGATTGAAGCAGTGCTATCCCACCATTGTCATCTCTCAGTAACTTAATGTTAAGGATAACATCAGCAACTCCTAGATCTTTCATCTCAAAACAGTGAGATAGGAAACTCTTGACCTCTTCGATCACTTTGAGGTTAGTTCCAAAGATTAGTATGTCATCAACATACAAACAAATAATGACTCCTTCGCCCCCACCATGGCGATAGTACACACATTTGTCAGCTTCATTTACAGCAAAACCTGCTGCAGTCAAAGTTCTTTCGAATTTCTCATGCCACTTCTTAGGCGCTTGTTTAAGGCCATATAAAGATTTCAGCAATTTGCACACCTTTCCTTCCTGACCATCTACCACGAATCCATCTGGCTGGTCCATGTAAATTTCCTCTTCCAACTCTCCATTTAGGAAAGCGGTCTTAACATCCATTTGATGAACAAGAAGACCATGTGAAGCAGCCAGCGAAAGTAGAACTCGAATGGTGGTCAGGCGTGCCACAGGTGAGTAAGTATCAAAGAAATCTTCACCTTCCTTTTGAGTATAACCCTTGGCCACAAGCCGTGCCTTGTACTTCTCAATAGTACCATCAGGCCTAAGCTTCTTCTTGAACACCCACTTGCATCCTACAGGTTTGCACCCGTAAGGACGATCAGTGATTTCCCAAGTTCCATTAGCCAAAATGGAATCCATCTCACTACGGACGGCTTCCTTCCAATAGTCAGCATCTGGAGATGCATAGGCCTCTGAAATGGAACTGGGAGTATCATCCACGAGGTATACAATGGAATCATTACCAAAGGACTTTGCAGTCCTCTGTCTCTTGCTTCTTTTGGGAGTTTCACTGTTGTCCTCCATAGGATTTTCAACGTGTTCCATCGAAATGGTAGGTTCAGGAAGTGGAACTAATTCTTGACTTGATGAATTAGGAATCTCCTGATGTGACGAGGTAGACATATCCTTCATAGGAAAAATGTCTTCGAAGAAAGTCGCATCATTTGACTCCATAATTGTACCAACACGCATGTCAGACACATCGGATTTTATGATCAAGAATCCATAGCCAATGCTATGAAAAGCATATCCCAGAAAAACACAATCCACAGTGTTTGGTCCAACCTTGCGCTTCTTAGGGAATGGAATATTGACTAACGCCAAACAACCCCAAGGTCGTAGGTAAGAGAGTTTTAATCTTTTCTTCTCCCATTCCTCAAATGGAGTTATCTCTTTGTCTTTTCTAGGGACTCGGTTTAGGACATGACACGCAGTCAGAATAGCCTCCCCCCACCATGCCTTGGAAAGACCCGATGTATCTAACATGGCGTTAACCAAATCAGTTAGAGTACGATTCTTTCTTTTAGCCACCCCATTTGACTGAGGTGAATAGGGAGGCGTCCTCTCATGAATTATACCATGTTCCGCACAAAAGGAATCAAACTCGTTGGAAAAATACTCTCCACCCCGATCAGACCTTAGCCTCTTAATCTTTCGATCAAGTTGGTTTTCTGCTTCAGCTTTATAAATTTTGAAGAAACTCAAAGCTTCATCTTTTGATTTCAGAAGATACACATGACAATATCTGGTGGAGTCATCAATTAACGTCATGAAATATTTCTTTCCACCTTTTGTTAACACATCATTCATTTCACAGAGATCAGAATGTATGAGCTCTAGTGGTGCGAGATTCCTCGCCTCTGCAGTTTTATGGGACTTGCGAGGTTGCTTAGCTTGCACACACACTCGGCACTTAGAACCCTTAATAGGCGTGAAGTGGGGAATTAAGCTCAATTTGGATAGTCGTGTCATGCAGCTAAAACTGAGGTGACAAAGACGTGAATGCCATAAATTTGATTCATTGTTGCAAACATGGTTTACAACGTTATTACAGACATCAGTCAAAGATAAGCGAAACAAACCACTACATTCATATCCTTTACCAACAAAGGTTCCAAACTTGGACACTACAAATTTATTCGACTCAAAGACAAGCTTGTAGCCATCTCTACACAGAAGAGAACCGCTAACAAGATTCTTATTTATAGAGGGCACATAGTTCACGTTCTTCAGTCGTACAGTCTTCCCCGAAGAGAACTTCAGATCGACCGTACCAACACCGCGAACAGAAGCATGTGAGCCGTTGCCCATCAGCACGGAAGAAGTTCCTGTTGCCTGATAAGAAGAGAACATGGAAATATCAGAACATACATGTACATTGGCGCCCGTATCAATCCACCAATCAGGAGAATGACATACTGAAAGAACAGTAGGAAATATACCGTACCCTGCGCCCTTCATCTCAGTATCACCAATGACAACATTGACGGTCTTGCCGCCTTTCCCATGTTGACGCTTGTCAAAGCGATTCGGGCAGTTGGGAGCCCAGTGTTCAGGATCACCGCAAACATGGCAGACTCTTTTATTCTTCTCATACTTCTTCTCATACTTCTTCTTGAAGTTGGTAGAATGTGGTGTCTTGTTCTTCACATCAAACTTTCCTTTACCCTCAAACTTGTTCTTGTTTCTGAACTTGTGGGTTTGGAAGTTTCTCTTCTGTACCAGGTTGGCACTAGAACTTCCATCAGCACCTCGAGCACGTGTGTCCTTTGCTCTTGCCTTTTCTTCGACATCAAGAGTCCCGATGAGATTAGAGACAGAAAACTCCTGTCTCTTGTGCTTCAGAGACGTAGGAAAGCTCCTCCATGAGGCAGGAAGTTTGGCAATGATGCCTCCGGCAATAAACTTGTCCGGTAACACACAAGTGAAATGCTCAAGTTCTTTGGCGAGTGACTGAATCTCATGAGCCTGCTCAACCACGGAGCGCCCATCAGTCATCCTGTAGTCATAGAATTGCTCCATGACATACAGTTCAGTGCCAGCATCTGTGGTACCAAATTTTGCCTCAAGTGCATCCCACATATCCTTGCCATTGTCAAATGACGCATAAGCATCAACAATGTTATCTCCAAGAACACTGATCAGAGCAAGCTTAAAGAGAGTATTCATTTTCTCATAGTTTGCCTCCTGTTGAGGGTCAAGATCACCCGTAGGCTTGCCAAGAGTGGCGTCATAGCAGTTCATGGATTGAAACCAGAGAACTGCTCTCACGCGCCATCTCTTATAATTGGCGCCCTCAAACACAGGTGGCCTCATAGACGTAGCAAATCCAGTTGGGGTAAATTGCCTATAATAAGGTTTTTGGATTGTTGGAAATATGAGCAATTTACCATATAATTTAATTAATAGAAACAGTAGGTAAAGCAGAACTACAATTGCAATAGTCAAAGTAGTCATTTGAATTTTCGTAGAGTAGACAAAGGGCATGCATGGTTTAATCATATGAATTTTCAGACAGTAGGCAACAGGCATACATAGTATAGAATTTGGGGAAAACAAATCTACTCCAATTGCTAGAACTAGGAATTCTAGTAGGATCTGAAACATGAGATTGAACAGAGAAGACATGAGCACATACTGGACAGGAGCTGGTGCAGCAGCGGGACCATTGTTGACGTTGTCGCCCATGTCGACGAAGAGATCGTCGACTTCCGGGAAGAAGTCGTCGTTCGGGAAGATGTCGTTGTCGTCCGTGATGAAGAAGCCAGTAGTCGCGCAGAGCGCTCCCCAAAAACCTTATCGCCCTTCTCCCGTACAGGACTCGAAGTAGCGCGGTTTCGGAGGCCTACTGTCCCGACCGGCGGTGCACGCCGCAGGCCAGGATGGGGAAGACTTGAGCGGTGGCGCAAGGCTCTGGAAACGAGAAGGCAGTGTATTGCTGTGTGTCTCTCTGGAGAGGAGCGGCGTCTGATTTTATAGGCACAGAGCAGAAGCCGAACAGGCCACGCGAGAAGATGAAACGAAGAGTCGGGAAGGCAAACAGGCAGCAGACGAAGCTGTGCATGTTCATATTCTAATTCGTGCGTGTGGCAAAATAAAGAGAGAGAGAGAGGCTCTCGACTCGAGGCATTCCCGCAACCCGCGGCGCGCGCGCGCGTCGTGACGAGGCGAGGCGAGGCGTGGCGAGGCGGGCGGCGGAGGAGGAGCGCGCGTGTAGTCATCTCTTTCTAATGCTCATACAACAAGTGGAAAGACCTCCCTTATAAACAGGTAAAACTTCCACTCAACTAGCAATGTGGGACTAAACATTTGTCCCACCTCTTGCCATACACGAATGGGCCAAGTGGGCCTCTAGGATTTATTAGGAATTTCTGGAATATTAAATGGGCTGATCCATTTGGGCCAAAATTCCAACAGTTGTCGGGGGCATAGTCCGAATCAGTGTACTAGAAATAGGCCAGAAACAAATCAATCACGAAGAAATCGACCGCAATCACAAATTCCCCCAGTTTCGATTCGGAACCCTAACCCTAGAAAACAGAACAGAAACGGCAAATCACTTACATCTCCAAGGAAATCCGAGTTCGAGCTCTCCCCATCGTTCCAGCTAGGCATCGCGACGGTTCCGGCGGGCGGCGGAGCAGCGCGGCGTCGGGGGAGACAGCGTGGGGGAAATCGAGACCTAACCCGCCGGCGTCTCCTTTTGTGACGTGGCGTTGACCGTGGGCCCCACCGGAGAAAACTGCTCCGTTAACGGCCGTGTCCGAACGTTAGCCAAGAACGTGCCACGTCATCAAGTTGCGGGCCCCACTAGTCAGGTTCGGTGTCAATTCGCGTTAAGAGACGGATCAGTCTTTTCTGCGAATAGCTGGGCAAAATGTGGTACATTTACGGGCTTTATCACTAAATTGGTACATTCCACTTCTAAAGTGATAGTTCTATGCTAATTTCTCTTCTCACGACCGTAAGAGTGTAATTTCAGCTTCCTCAGGTTTGTCAGATCACCAAGTCTCCGGTAAAAGTTAGGTGAATGTTCTTCGATATTAATATATCCCAGCACTTCAACTGCATCTATTCTTTCAATTTCATCTGGGATAGCGCTATAGCCAACAATAAAATGGACTAATCGTCCATTTAGAGAAAGAGCGCTTTTACCGTGGTTGGCATGTACTTCTCAGTACTTCCTAGTACTACCGCTCGATATTATTTCAGCCGTTGATCTCACACAATTAATTATCATATTTAATTAACTTAATTGTGGTTATTTTAGTAACCGCATAGCGCAGTACATTTGACCCAGCCCTCCCGCAGCAGAAGCAGAGCTAGCACACCTTTTTGCGCACGAGTTCCTCGTCGTAGAGGTCGGCATAGTTGGTGCGGTTCCTCTAGCGCGGCGCCGAGGTGGCAAAGTGAGCAGGGCCAAAGAGCCGACGAAGATCACGTCCAGGCATCAAGCCCATTGATTCAGCTATCTCCACATTCGGGGATGGTACTGCTGATCCCATGGAAACATGGAGTGGGCGGAGGCGCGGAGCTCATCAGCCGTGTGCGCAAAGAAGCAGACGCGACGAGCCGGCTCCATTCTTGCAGACGAGCCGGATGGCCTCCTCGCACTCCTAGATCGTCTCGGCGAGTTGCGCGAGCCCGGCGAGCGCAGTGGCGCGGTTGCCGCGGCACGCGGCGCTGACCGGGCAGAGCGCCATGGACGGGACGACCTAGAACACGCCGACACGCTGATGATGCTCCACACCAGCCACTTCCCCTGTTGCGGCCTACCCATTGCCCGGTCATGACTTTTGAGAGGTCAGTCAGTCGCTCCTGTCGGAGGTGGAAGCTCTGGTGGTAGTCCTGGTCGATGTACGCGTACCCCGGCATGCCCTGTAGCGCGGTGGATACGTGAGAGATCGTGGCTTCCTTGGGGGCCGATGCCGCCATGGGAAAAGCTGAAGTCGGAGATCTTGGCGCGGAGGTCGGCGATGTGCGGGCACGGGCGTGCAGCTAGGAGATGACCGCGACGCCGAGCCGTGCGCGCCACAGCATTGTTAAACCGCCGTCGCCGGTCGCCGCCCATGTGGAGGTGTTGGGCGAGCTCGCCGTTGGGGACGAGAACGCGGGAGCGTCGGCAAGGACCACGGAAAAGGAGATTTTTTGGGGAGAGAGTCAGGCATGTTGTCTGAGAGAGAGAGAGAGAGTGACAGGTGGGGCATCATTAATCGAAGTTACCTATATGCCCAATATTTTTTCACCGGTAGATCAATATTTTTGTACTTCCCGGTACTTACGAGTACTTCCTTTTGAGTACTTACCGGTACTTCCTATTTGTCCACCGTTAGATTGACCTCGTTGGACGGTTCCTAAAATACCCAATCATGGTAAAACTTGTATTAGAGAAATACTTGCCGGAAATGAAATAGAGTCAACATCATAGTGAGTATATATGTCAAGTGTCTCTAACTGACGTAGATTTGCTATTGATTCAGGAATCTTTGTCATTGCTCGTGTATCGAGCAACACACACTTCAGGTGGAGCAAACTTCCTATACCTGCCAGTCTTCAAAGCACAAAACACGCAAGTGTTTAAACTCCAACAGAGATGGTATTCTCACGTCATGGGCGTTAAAGATATTAAGTGACCGGACAGCAGATAAAATTAGGCCAGCTGGTATTTCGCTGTCATTTTGCACAGACAGTCGACGAACCTTGTTCTGCATGTCAGGATTTATACTAGGTACACCAATTATGGTAACAAAATTTTCTTCTATAGACTTGGATATGATGAAATCGAGAATGGTGTCGTGAACTTGGCAATTTGAAATCTCATGAAATATTGCGCTTTGAAAATTAGGTTGGATCAAACTCCTATTTATTAGGGCATCTCCAGTCATTGCGCCCCCCAGGGCCCAAAACGCCGCCGTTTTGGGGCCGCCACGGTGCCAAACGGCGCTAATCTGGAACCTAGGGGGACAGACTTCCCAGTCGCTCCCCGAGCCCAAGTTTCGGCCCAAAAAACCCGATTTGAAAAACTCGGCGCATTTTATTGAATTCAGCAAAGTTCGTACAAGTCCGACGCAAATTTAAACTAAAACGCAAATTTAAACTAAATTTAAGCTAAACTACTGAAGGCCTAGGCGCGCAGCGATGGCCTCGCTGTAGTCGACGTCGTCGCCGTCGTCGTCTTCGTCGTCGGGGCCGTCGCCGGGGCGCTTGCTCGTCCCCTGTCCGGCGTCGCCGCAGCCGGAGTTGCCACACCTGCTCGCCGCGAGGGCTCGCTGGATCTCGTCCTCCTCGTTGGAGTCGGGGTCGAGCACGACGTAGACTGGGTCCTTCGTCGGCGGCGGGGGAGGGACGCGGCGGCGGGCCGCGTTGGCGGCAGCCTCCTGGTCGCGCGCCGCCTTGCGCTGCTCGGCCTCAGCGAGCAGGTGGCGCTGGAGCTCGAGCTCCTCGGCGGAGCTCTCCCGCAGGCTCCAGTCCGCGACGAGGTCGTCGGCGAGGGGCTGGACCGTGTTGAGGGAGAGTTCCTCGGCGGCCTTCAGGTCTGGCCACTCGTCGTCCTCGCCCTTGGTCGGCTCCGTCTTCGGACGGACCGCGCGCTCGAAGCGTGGCTCGCCAATGCGCAGGGCGCCGCCGCTGCGCCTGCGGGCTGGCGCGCCGGTGTTCAGAAAGGGGGGTGACAGAGAGGGAATGGACGCCGGAGGAGCTCGAGGTGGCCGACGAGGAGCCGGCGCCCGTCCGGCGCGCACCCCACGCTGGGTTCTGCCGGGGTGGCATCTCCAGGCGCGGCGTGTTGCCGGCGTGGATGTAGTCCACAACCCACTCGAGCGTGCGGTTGTGGCCTCCCCACCAGCGGCGATGACCTTGGCCATTGGGGCGGCCCTCGATGGGGCCGTTGTCGCCCAAGGAGGCGAGCTCCCTGTCGCGGCGACGTGTGAGCTCCTGCCACCAGAACTCGTCGTAGCCGTCCGCCGGTAGGCGTTCGGCCACCTCCATGGCGTCGCGCACCTCGCGGATGGCCCACCGGAACTCCGCGTCCGTCGACCGGAGCGGAGGCACGGGCACCCCACCTGCGCTCAGGGCCCAGCGCGGCTGCCCGGCGGCAGAGCTCGGGAGGCGGCTGTCCGGCGGGCACGGGTAGCCCGCGCGGTACAGCGCCATCGCCTCGTCTCGGCGGAGGTGGCGGCGGGTCCAGCCGTTGGCTGCGGCGTCGTTGTTGTAGCCCGCCATTTTCTTCGTGGAGGATGAGAGCACGGGAGAGAGGAGAGCGTCGAGGAAGGAGAGAAGAGCGAGGTGGAAGAATGGCGAGTGCGGCGAGCGGCGGGGGGATTTTATAGCCTGCCGGGCATTTACTGCGGCGCATTCCCTCGCTGCCGCCCGCCACGCCATTACGCCGGCAGCCTTTGAACGGGCGCATGCACTGGGCGGCGCCACGCCATAAACGCCGGCAGCCTTTGACCGATGCGCGAGCCGAGAAGATGATCACGGGGCGGTTCTGTTCCCGCGTTTTCTCGACGCGTCACTGACAGAGCTGGCCCGCGCGTGTTGCCGCGCAGTTTCGCCCCCCCTCCCCGGGCCGAACCCAGCGTGCTGGGTTTGGCCTGGGTGCCGCGGCGCGAAATAGCGCCGAAACGACGCTATTTTGGCTTCTGGGGGGCCGACTGGTGAGCAAACGACGCTATTCGCCGCTTCCGGCGCTAAAAAGGCCGCCTGGGGGGCTCTGAGGGGGCGGGGGGGGGGCGACTGGAGATTCCCTTAGCTCGTTAAAACACATCTCTCCAGCTTCGTATAGATGGTACCCCTATTTTTCCTCAATGAATCCCTCGGCAATCCATCTCCTTATTAATATCTCTTTCTTAATAATATAGACCTCTGGAAATATACTGAGATATAATAGACAAGTTTGGAGATGATGAGGGAGATCAAAATAGCTGAGTGATATTATCTTTATCATTCCTTCAATGCTAGAATTTCTTTCCAATCCGCGACCAATTGAACTTGCAACTTGAAGCCATTGGCCCTTTAAATTTTCCTTGCTAGCCAATAAACAAGATATAGCAATGATTGCCAAGGGTAAACCTGCACACTTTTCCAATATCTGACTAGAAACTTTTTCAAGGTGTGGTGGGCATTCCTTAGAGTTGAATAGCCGTTTGTAAAATAATTTCCTTGAGTGCACCATACTAAGAGGATCCATGCTATATATATGGCCATTCAAAGATGAACGGCATGACTGAGCAACATTATTCACACGACTACTGGTGATTATTCTACAATCATAAGAATTCGGAGGGAAGGCAAACTTAATAACATCCCATATTTCCACATTCCATATATCATCAACTACAGTAAAATATCTGCAAAAGAATGTAAAGAAGTTGGCGATTAATATCACAATATAATATAGAAATCATAACAACTAGGAATAGTGTGAATCTAGTTTTTTCGTAAGCAAAACCACCTCAAGTCATACAAAAATAGCCAACACTATGGAAACAAATAGATATGGTGTGAAAAAATAATTCATGTTGAATATAGTCGTAGGTCACAATAGTAGCTAAGACTCTTTTGAGATATTCTGAACATGTATATTTTAGCATCAATAGATTTAGCTTCCATTTGACAATAAAATACACACAGATGATTTGAATCGAATACCTTTTGTTTGCTAAGAAATTAGAGATCTGAGTGATTAGTTGTGGTATGTCTTCAATGCTTGAATAACCTTCACGAGTTAACTGACTAAGAATAGTTCTCAATACTTTCACCATGTCTGGATTTCGTGACACAGACACAAAGGCATGACAATCAAATTGTTCTTGGATCTCTTTATATACTTGCCAAGCAAGAGTAGTCTTGCCTAGTCCTCCGAATCCAACAATAGAAATCATCTTGGGTTGTTGTTGCTGCCTTGATTCACATCTCTGGTATCTTGGGCAAACAACTGAATAAGCTTATTCTTCGGTCCATCAATTCCGACGAGAGTCGATACGTCCTCAAATATTGCCAGAGCTCTTGGGTCAGCTGTTACATTATTGACCTTGAAGGCGTTCTCACTAGTAGCGTACCTCTTATGCCTCTTGCTCGCCTCAGTGACTTGCTTCTTCAAATCTTCAATCGCCTTGGCAATCTGGCTGCGACTCTTAGTCCTATCTAGCAAGTTCTTGATCTTCTTCATGAACCCACCTGGCTTGGCGGATTTGTCACTAGCATTTTCCATGAAGTCATGGAGGCTGTCCTCGATGTCATAGGACAGCTCCCGCACCTCCTTCATCCAAACCTTGTCTTGCACATCAGGATTCTCCTCCGTTGACTTCTTGTAGAGAAAAGCTTCCATGGCCGCCAACTCATGGGTGAGGAACTCGATCTCCTTGCGCACCCGCTGGAAACGCTTGTACTCGTCTCCCAACAGAGTGGCCAGCTTTCCTAGCACTGGCTTCAGAGCTCCGGCCGCCGAGCTCACTAGAGCAGCCTCCATGGCGCTCCCTGAATCTGTGGTAGCTCGAAGTTGATGGGCCGAATGAGATGTTACCTGAAAATGTTGCAGGGCCGAATGAGATGTTACCCACTATTGCCTTCTACCACCTACTAAACATGAGTCACTGCCTGTCTTGACCCTCTTTGCATGTGCATGCCACGTTCTTAATCTAGAGATGTGTGTTGCCTGTCTCTTGATAATTTAACAACTGGAGATGCACAATCAGAAACAGTCAATCGTGTGGTAGATGCAAAACCTAGCTAATGTTACCGCTTCGAGTCAATGCTACCCGTTTCCTATATATACGTGTGGTAGTATCCACAGCGCTTAGATCTTAACTTTTTTTTTTTGAGAAACACAGTACGAACGCAAGCGCTCATATATACATGTGTATACACTCACCCCTATAAATATATACACCCACACGCTATCCCTATGAGCACCTCCGAGAGACTGAGCCGGTGGGTCTTGAGATTGACGAAGTCATCGCAGCCGCCTCGTTGTCGGGAACGTAGCCTCCCGCTGAAAGAATATTCTATCTAAATACAACACACATGTGCCAAATCAGGATTTGAACTCTAACGGACTGGGGATAAAACCACCCTCCTAACCATTCAACCATAGATTGGTTCGTGCTTAGATCTGAAGTTGGTGTGTGTGCCAACGACTTGTTGCAACTTCCAAGCACCTTCTGTCACGCAAAAAAAAAGAATTAAAAAATCTTGTGCTTGCATTCAATGTCATCTAAACTTGGTGTACGACGGAGCCAACAATTTTATATACGCAGGACACAGGGGTCCACCAACCAGTGAACGGTTGGACACCCCCGATCAGGACGCTATTGACCAGGGGGCACGAGGTGGCCGTTGGGCCACTCGCGAGATCAATCTAACAAACGTCGCATGGAGTCAAGCAGAGTTGTGCCCCAAGGAAGTCTGCCGAATCGAACGTTACGGCCTGCTGTAGCCCAAAAGGTTTGGTTAGTTGATATGATTGTTGTTCTTGTTTAACCTTTGGTAAATGTAGATAGTTCGATCGGCCTGTACTATTCGTTAGTTTTCTAGTCCCTGTACAGCTGTAGTGAATTCGTCTTTGGTGCGGTGTTTTCTTTTTTTCTGTCAGTCCCTAGCTCTGTAACACAGAGTGGAGGAAGTTCTTGTTTTCAAGTTGGAAAACTCTTAGGAGCACTTGGGGGATCGGTGTCTTCCATCATCCGCATCGCCCGTGTGCCACGCGTCCCACACGTAGGGAAGGAGCAAACCGACCCTGCCTGATCCTTTCCCCTCGATGCTCTTGCACATCAGCCGTACCGCGCCCTCCTGTAGGCAGTTGTGGCCGCCGTTGAGCGCGCCACGCCCGCTGGTACCTGCTCGTCGGCGGCGCCTTGCAGCTCCTGCCGGCGTCCGTCCGCCTTGACAGCCCGAGCACCGCCGACCTGTCTATCGCGCACCGCCCGCAGCGAACCCCATGGTTCCCGATGCGCGTGGTGGACGTCCGCGGCGGGGAGGATGAGGAGCCCGCGCCGTTGGTGGACGACCGCATCGGGTACTTCAAGGAGGAGGAGGAGCGGCGGCTGCTGCCGTTGCGGGAGAAGAGCGACCACGTCTTGTCCATGGATCAAGGATCGAGTGTTGCTGGTGTGGTTGTCTCTGCGCGATGTGCGGGAGAAGCTTTTTGATCGAGTGCTGCTGGTGTGGTTCCCGCAGCACGGAGGTGCTACATGGAGTGTGTGGCGGTGCTGAGATAGAGCACCGATGGTGCTACAATGGTGCTCCCGAAGACCGGCAATTGGTTTTTCGCGTTTCGGATGATTTTTAGAATTTTGCTACAATCATGTATTTTTGTTGCTATTTTTGTACATTGTTTTTGCTATTAGAACTCCAGCAATATCTTCGGCGAAATTTTTTGCTATTATTATTCTATTTTTTTGCTACAACTGTATAAGTTTATTGCTATGAGATCGTCCGGCGAGTGCTACGGCGAGAGTCTCCCGGCGATTTCCCCGGTGAAGTTGATTTTTGCTACAGTAGCATAATTTTTTCCTATAATAATTCCGGCGAAGCCTCCGACGAGGTTTGATATTTTCCTTTAATTTTTCACGAATCTTTTTTTGCTACATATGAGCAAAAACGGGATGTTTTTTTGCTACGCAGAGCAAATAGGAAATTGAGGCAAAAAAATCTACACGTGGCAGCACGGGACCCGGGGGATGAAAATTTTCGATCCGCGGGGGACGCCCAGCACTGTCCTTTCGAGTTCCCAACGATAAACTCCAAAAATAATAAAACAGTGTTAGGGCCGTGCGCTCGAGTCTTGGCACTACAGGCTTGAAACGTCACCTGAAACAGTGCATCATTAGAATGACGCAAGATTTTGTGTTCAGAATATCAGCTTTGAAACCTCATCAGTCTAACACGGAAACAAGAGTCACCTCACGCTAATCACACACGAGACCCTCTCACTTGGCATCGTTTTCGAGCCATCCATGGGAGAGCTGACGCCAACGGCCATCCAAATCCACATATATACCTGTAGGAATCCCTTCTTGCTAGCACAAGGAATTCATTTCATGCTTCTGATACATGGACCAAACGAATGGTATGAAATACAAATCGCCAGCATTATCCAAAGACAGAACAATAAAAAACAGGCTGCGATGTTCATGTACTTAATTAAAAACAAAATCATTACATAAACGTGTTTTGTACAGAAAAATGCGACATATGAAGCACAGATGTTGATCGCCGGTAGCAGTATAGTCGCACTCTAAAGACCACAAGAGGGCGACCCATCATTTTTCGCTTGGATAGATGTAAATGCAACTGATTGCTATCAATCTGGAGACGCAACAAGAACTCCAGTTCGGTCGGTGCCTTCTCCCAGTCATCTTGGTCTTGAATTTGGGTAATACTTTATATCTGAAGGCAAGGCATGGAAAATAGCAATGTTAGCACGCTGCATATGCTGGACCAACGACACGTATCATTAACCAGCAATTGGTACCTGAATCATATTCTACTCAAAGAGCACGCAGATGTCGTAAATTGTTCTCCTCCTCCTCCTCCTCCTCCTCGTCAGACTGACATAGTCATCTTGGGATGATTGGGATGTGCTGCAATCAGAATCTCCATGGCAGCCTTAATTTGGCCTCCGGATGGACGTGGACCCTGATAATCGACATGTATATAGAGCAGATCGGGAAGGCCTCCCAGGATCTCCATATCTTCCTGACTCATACTTGATAAACTGAGTCTCAACTTCTGGAGGTTGACAAGTGATCCCATCCATCTTGGGACCATTTCGATTGGGTATCCATCAAGGCAAAGTTCTTGAAGGCTACATTCAGCAGGGAGGTTTAATTCATGAATAAACTTATCTCTATCTTTGAACGTCCGAATGTAAAGAGAGCGAAGTCTTGCTTTCACTAGCGTGCGGATCGAACTGGCCAACTCGGTCTGTTCCTCGTAATTGTGACCAAACAATGCCAGCTTCCGTAGGTTCGACAGATCACCAAGTCGCCGATAAAAGCTAGTTGACTGATAGTGCAGAGTAATAAGTCCCATGACTTCCAATGTTTCGGCTCCCTCAATTTCATCCAAAATTTGACAATTGCGAGCATCCAAATGGACTAATCGTCCATGTGGAGAAATGGTTGCTGGAGGTAAAATCCTCATCCCATCTGTGAAAAAATCTAAGTCAAGTGTCTGTAAGTTCCGTAGTTTTGCTATTTCTTCTGGAAACTCCGTAAGCATTAATCCATGGAGCCTCAAACACTTCAGGTGGTGCAAACTGCCAATACATGCCAGATGATGATCTTGTAGTCGATAGCAGTCTTCAAAGCACAAAACACGCAAGTGTTTAAACTCCAACAAAGATGGAATTTCCACATGGCCGCCAAAAATATTTAGTGACCTGACAGCAGATAAAACTATACCTGATGGTATTTCAGCATTGTTTTGTACTGACAATCTACGAACCTTGTGCTGCGGGTCGGTATTTATACCAGGTACACCAATTATGGTAACAAAGTTCTCTTCTATGGACTTGGATACAATGAAATCAAGAATCGTGTCATGAACTTTGCAACCCGTGATCTCATCAAAGCTTTGATGGCTAAAATCAGGTTGGATCAAACTCCTATTTATAAGCTCATTGAAACACACCTCTCCTGATTCATATAGGGTGTATCCATGTATTTTATAAATAAATCCCTCAGCAATCCATCTCCTTATCAATAACTCCTTCTTAATAAGAGAGTCTTCTGGAAATATACTGAGATATAACAGACAAGTTTGGAGATGATGAGGAAGATCAAAATAGCTGAGTGATATTATCTTTATCATGCCTTCAATGCTAGAATTTCTTTCCAATCCACGACCAATTGAACTTGCAACTTTATTCCATTGATCCTTTACATTTTCCTTGCTAGACAATAAACCAGCTATAGCAATAATTGCCAAGGGTAAACCTGCACACTTTTCCAATATCTGACTAGAAACGTCTTCAATCTGTGGTGGGCATTTTTTAGAGTTGAATAGCCTTTTGTAAAATAATTGCCTTGAGTGCACCATACTAAGAGGATCCATGTTATATATATGGCCATTCAAATATGAACGACATGAATGAGCAACATTATTCACACGAGTAGTGGTGATTATTCTACAATCATAAGCATTCAGTGGGAAGGCAAACTTAATAACATCCCAAATTTCCACATTCCATATATCATCAACTACAATAAAATATCTGCAAAATAATGTAGAAGTTGGCGATTAATATCACAAATATTGTGAATCTAGTTTTTTTGTAAGTAAAACCACCTCAAGTTTGAACAAGTTAATATAAAAAATTACCAACATTATGGAAATAACTAGATATTGTATGAGAATATAATTCATGTTGAATACGTTAGCAGGTCAAAATAGTAGCTAAACCTTATTTGATAGATGCAAGTTTAGCATTAACAGATTTAGCTTCCGTTTGACAAAAAATTACACACGAAAGATTTGTATATAATACCTTTTGTTTCTTAGGAAATTTGAGATCCGAGTTATAAGCTGTGGTATGTCTTCACTGCTTGAATAACCTTCACCAGTTACCTCACTAAGAATAGTCCTCAAAACTTTCACGATGTCTGGATTTCGTGACACAGACACAAAGGCATGACAATCGAATTGTTCCTGGAGCTCTTTATATACTTGCCAAGCAAGGGTAGTCTTGCCCAGTCCTCCAAATCCAACAATGGAGATCATCATGGGCTGTTGTTGCTGCCTTGATTCACATCTAGTATCTTGAGCAAACAACTGAATAAGCTTATTCTTCGGACCATCAATACCGACGAGAGTTGATGCGTCCTCAAATATAGCCAGAGCTCTTGGGTCAGCTGATACATTGTTGACCTTGGAGGTGACATCACTAGCTGTGTACCTCTTGTGTCTCTCGCTCGCCTCAATAACTTGCTTCTTCAGATCTTCAATCGCCTTGGCGATCTGGTGGCGATCCTTGGTCCTATCTAGCAAGTTCTTGATCTTCTTCATGAATCCACCTGGCTTGGCGGATTTGTCACTAGCATTTTCCATGAAGTCATCGAGACTATCCTCGATGTCATAGGAGAGCTCCCGCACCTCCTTCATCCAAACTTTGTCTTGTACATCAGGATTTTCCTCCATTGACTTCTTGTGGAGAAAAGCTTCCATGGCCGCCAGCTCGTGGGTGAGAAACTCGATCTCCTTGCGCACCCGCCGGAAGCGCATGTACTCGTCTCCCAACAGAGTGGCCAGCTTTCCTAGCACTGGCTTCAGAGCTCCGGCCGCCGCGCTCACTAGAGCAGCCTCCATGGCGCTCCCTGAATCTGTGGTAGCTCGAAGTTTACTCTGCCTGTTTTGTGTGGATGGATGGAAAAATGTTGCAGGGCCGAACGAGATGTTACCCACTATTGCCTTACTACCAACTACTAAACATGATTGACTGCCTTTCTTGACCGTGTTGGCATGTGCATCCCACGTTCTTAATCTAGAGATGTGTGTTGCCTGTCTCTTGATAATTTTAACAACTCCAAGAAAGGGGTCACGGATATTTACAGCAGTGTGAATGGAGATGCACAATCACAAACAGTCAATCGTGTGGTACATGCAAAACCTTCGAGTCAACGCTACCCGTTTTCTATACATACGTGTGGTAGAATCCACGACGCTTGGATCGTAACTTTTTTTTTCGGGAATACAGTAAAAACGCAGACGCTCATATACACGTGTATACAATCACCGCTATGAACGTATACACGCACACATTACCCCTATAAGAATCTCCGAAAGACTGAGCAAGCGGGTCTTGAGATTGACGAAGTCACTCAGGCGCCTCGCTGTTGACGGGATATTCCGCCTAAATACGACACACATGTGTCAAACCTGTATTTGAACTCTGATGGGCCGAGGGAACAACCACCCTCCTAACCATCTAACCACAATTTGGTTTGCGCTTAGATCTCTACTTGGCGTACGTGCCATCGGCTTGTTGCAGCTTCCAAGCACCTTCTGTCACGCAAAAAAAGAATAAAAAAAATCTGTTTTGCTTGCATTCAATGTCATCTACACTTGGTGTACGATCGAGCTAGCGACTTGTTGGGTTCGTCTCGCCCGCGGATTTGTGCAGTGTTCCTGATATGTGGCAAAAATATGGCATAGATACAGGCATAACTTGGATTCACAGTGGCCGTCGTGGCAGGCAACCGGCAATGGTGGACGGTTGAAGTTTTATTGCCTTGTGGGCCTAGTTCTGAGCTACTGGGATACTTCAACTCCAATATCATTTTGGGCCTGGAAAATGGGCCTAGTTCAGCGAGCGCTACCAACACCTCGCTCAGGCTGGAATCGGCTCCCGAACGCCAGCGAGAAGGCAACTGGCTCACGCTACATGGGCCTGGCCGCCTAAGCAACCCAGCTCACATTCCTAGGTACAGCTCCACAACCTTGTTCACGTTCGTATGTACAACTCCACAAGCTTTCAAAAAAAAAAAAACGTACAACTCAACAACCTAGGCTGATACATTTTCTGTTTTTTTTTTCTTTCTGATTTTTTTTTGTTAGAAAAAAATCATATAGCTTAAAATGAATTCTATTTAAATGGTGAACAATTTTAAAAATAACATTGTGAACAATTTTTTAACATGGTGAAAATTTTCTGAAAATAAACAATTGTAAAAAATAGTGAGTTTTTTTTTAAAATGAATATTTTTTATAAATTGTGAACGAACTAAAAAAAAGATTTTTTTAAAAAAATGGTGATTTTTTTACAAAATGTTTTTTAAAAACAAAGTAAAAAGATCAAAAAAAAATCATTTTAGAAAAGTGTTCATTTTTTAAATTGTTCATTTTTAGAAATTGTGAACAAAAATTGAAAAATGAACAATTTTAAAAAATGGTGATTTTTCTTCACAATGATATTTTTGAAAATTATTGAGAATTTAAAAATGTTTAGGCTTAGAAAAAAGAAACTAAGTAAAAATAAAAAAACAGGAAAAATGAAGCATAGAAAAAACGAAAAAGGAAACGTACTTGAGGGGCCGGCCCATGAGAGCGACTCGTGCGAGCGAGTCCTATTACGACTCCCAATAAGCGACCTATAGTGCTCGCGTGGAAAATAGGCATAGGTACTAGCATGGTTGCCTCAGCCTCAGTACCGGGCCTATGGACGCTACTAGGAAAAGGCTTATAGCCACCACCTTAGCGCTGGCGAACATATTTTTGCCTTGACCAACGCTATTACCGATGGCGAACACCAATACATGTTCGCCCGCGCTATATCCACTACCGATGGCGAACAGCAGTACCTGTTCGCTAGAGCTACGGGTGGGACCCACCTGCGCGCACCAGCCCCTCCCTGAAACTACCGCTGGCGAACTGGCCTATGTGTTCGCCAGCGCTAAGTTCACTACCGCTGGCTAACAGCCCTGCCTGTTCGCCAGCGCTAACTTGTGGGCCCAGGACGCATGTTATCGCTGGCGAACAGGCAGGGCTGTTCGCCAGTGGTAACCTGGCATCTCTGCCATAAGTGTGCCACCCCACCCACCCACTTTCCCCTCCACTCCCCTTCTCCACCTTTCCCCTCCCTCTCTCTCTAGCTCGAATTTATGCCAATTTCCCCACCCTCCTACTCTCTTTTGAACCAACTAAAATTATTTTAGTTGGTATATATATGTTTATCTCCCACCTAACACCATTTCTACCCAAAGTTTTCCCTTCCTAGCAATCTAGATCGAGAATTACCCCCTCTCTCTCCAAAGCTCCAAAATTCTCCGGATATCATCGTGTAGCCATCTATTGATTTGAGGTGGGATGAATGATAATATATAATTAAATGAGTTTGTATATAAATTTTGTCCGGATACACGCGATATGCAATATGTGTGAAATTTCACTGGATTCAAATATGGTCGTGTGATGGAGACGATAAATGTGTGCAATTTGTTGTGGATTAAAATTGAGTAGCCAACTATTGCCGGAATGTTGATTCATTTCCGTCTCGGCATAGTTTGGCACTCCCTAATAACCTCCTATTTGCAGGAAGGTCATGCCGTATTTTTTCGTGAATACGACATGAAGTGAAATTTTGGATATGAAATTGAGTTGCCACTGTGCCGGAATGTTGATTCATTTCCGTCTCGGCAAAGTTTGGCACTCCTCTAACCTCCAATTTGTAGGAAGGTCATGCCGATTTTTTTCGTGAATATCGATATATATATATATATATTATGTTTAATTTGGTTCTAATTTTATATTGGTGCGCTCTCGTGCAGGCGACATATAATGGTGGTCGTTAAGAGTGAACGTGTCGTGAATAGTTACTTGAGACACGCGACATAAGACATGTTACAAAATGGCCGCAAAGAGATACGATGTCCATGTCGAAAGTGCAAACTAGGGGGCTGGCTCAATCCCTTTACCGGAAACTTGCTCAGTCACCTTCTCAGGTATGGTTTCATGGATGGGTATAACAGCCAGTGGGTAAGTGATGATGAAGATGATGAAGTCCATGGGGCGGCGGCGGTGATGTGCCTTCTCGGAGTCAAAGTCCCTGGCGGTTACTCGGGGCTAATAAGCAGATTCCTCGACGCGCAGAAACAAAAGTTTAGCGGGATGAAGTCTCATGACTGTTACGTGATGATGACGCAGATACTTCCGGTTGCGATCCGCGGAATAATGGACAAGCACGTGCGGAAAACCCTGTTTGGCCTCTGTAACTTCTTCGACGTGATATCTCGAAAGTCGATCACGGGGAAGCAGATCTCAAGGCTGCAGGAAGAGATTGTCGTGATACTATGCGAGCTTGAGATGTACTTTCCACAATCATTCTTTGACATATGTGTTCATCTGTTGGTCCATATCGTGGACGATATCATCCATCTCGGGCCGTTGTTCCTGCATAACATGATGTCGTTTGAAAGGATGAATGGGGTCATCAAAGGATATGTTCGCAACAGAGCCCGTCCGTATGGAAGCATCGTTTAAGGCTTTCTCACCGAAGAGTGCATCGCTTTCTGCATGAATCATATGGACGTGGAGGACCATGTTGGTCTGCCCAGAAACAAGCACATTGGCATGCTCGATGGAGTAGGTCACAAAAATGGACGTAGAGAAGTGCATGTGGATCGGGCTTGTCGACGCACCGACTTTAACAGGGCAAACTTAGTAGCTCTCCAACATATTGACATGGTCGATACTTGGGTAGAAAAACAAAAGAGCTCGATTATGAAAAAGTACAGTGAACAAGGCAAGCGGAGGACCGCAGGAGAAATAATCAGAGAGCATAACTCCACTTTCTTGCGTTGGTTTAAAGATGTGATCGTCGCTAATCCACCGCCAAGGGATTGTGCGAAAAATAAACTATTGTACGCCTTGGCACATGGCCCAGCTCCCAACCTAGCGACGTTTCAAGCATATGATATCAACAGGTTCACTTTCTACACAGAGGAGAAAGACAAAACTTCCGATTATCAAAACTCAGGGGTAACGATGGAATCCTACATCGGTTACAAAAAGTTAAGATACTACGGAAGGACCGAGGAGATATGGGAGCTTAACTACTATGGAGAGAAGATGCCTATGTTCCGCGTCAGATGGGCTAGGATGTCGACCGTCAGAAAAGAAGACCAATACTTTACAACCATGGTTATTCCCGAAGCCGGAACCTCATCAAGCGCGAATGTCACAGCGCAAAATGAGCCATGGGTATTGGCTAAGCATGTGTCCCAATGCTTCTTCATAACAGACCCCCGCAAGGCCTAGCCGTTTTGTCGTGAGGAGAGGGAAAAGAAATATCATCGGAATGGATGGAGTCGTTGACGAGGACGAGTTCGACACGTTCGGAGACCCAAATATTGACGATGATCAAGAAGATGATGATGATAGTCATGCAACATACACAACAAGAAGAAGCAGAACAACGCTACCTAGGCATGGTCTTCCATTCAGAAGAAGAAATCATAATGTGGGGTTAAATTATGCAATTGTGACCAAAAAAGGCAAAAAGATCAAACACTGAGAAACTATGTATATATCTGTCTGCCAATTGTATGCGACGAAACTATGTATATGCATGGATCAACTGATCTGATGTGCACTTATTATAAATTTAATGTACCTTGTTCTGTATTTCAAATGTGTGGACTTATTAGTAGAAAACAAAAAAAACAACTAAAGGAAATAGTAAATAAAGGAAAACAACTGAAAATAGTAGAAAACATGAAGGAAATAATGGAAAACATAAAGAAAAACAATAGAAAACATGAAGGAAATAATGAAAACAAAATAAAACATGAAGTAAAACAACTGAAAATAGTAGAAAACAAAAATAAAACAAAAGAAAACATGAAGGAAATATTAGAAAACCTAAAGGAAAACAAAATTTAACAACAGAAAACAAAAAAGAAAACAAGAGAAATCATGAATGAAATAATGGAAAACAATAGAAAACATAAAGAAAAACAATAGAAAACATGAAGGAAATAATGGAAACAAAATAAAACATGAAGGAAAACAATAGAAAACAAAAATAAAACAAAAGAGAACATGAAGGAAATATTAGAAAACCTAAAAGAAAACAAAATTTAACAATTAAAAACAAAAAGAAAACATGAAGGGAAATAATGCATGGAAAACAATAATAAACAAAAAGAAATCAATTTAAATAAATAAAAATAATAAAACAGTAATATGTGTCTCAATTATTATAAACATAAATCAATTCAAAAAAAAAGAAAAAAAAGTTAGCGCTGGCGAACAAACCTGCCGCTTCGCGAGCGCTACATTACCGCTGGCGAACAAGAGCTGGTTCGCCAGCGGTAATGTAGCGCTGGCGAAGCGGCAGGTTTGTTCGCCAGCGCTACGCGTCGCCTGTGTGCCACTTACATGTGGGGCCCTCCTCTTCCCTACAGAGCACAGAGGAGCGAGGACTTAGTCGTTTTTTCGATCGAAACCTCGCGCGCCCGAACTGCCCCCGGCCATCTCCGACGACTAGCTTCACCGGCGCCGCCATGGCCACCGTCCACCGTCCACCGCACCGTCCCTCTACTCACCTCCCCTGCGCCGCACCCCTCCCTCTCCTCTCTTCCTCTGCTCGCGCGCGCCCCTCCCTTTGCTCACCCCCCGCGTCGCACTGCTACGGCCACCTGCGCCCCGCCGCCGCATCGACGCCGGCGTCCCCCGTCTGCACGACCCCGCACGTCTCCGGGTGCTCCTCGCGCGCCCCCTGCTCTCCCACGTAACCCCCTGCTCCTACTGCTCGGCTGCTGCTCGCAGCACCACCACGCCCTAAAGGTATTCGACACAAGGTCAAAAAAATTACTGTTTTTTTACTGTTTTTCCTACTGTTTATGTGTATGTGTATTTTTTTTGTTCTCTTTTTTTGTCTATGATGATACAACATGTGTTAGCTTTTAGTGTTTAATTAGGTATCTGTTTTCTTTTTATTCACTATGGTGATGTTGTTAGTAAAGAGGAAAAAATTAGGTATCAGTGAGAGAACGACTAGTGTGTGATTTCTATCATGTCCAGTTGACGTGGGAGTTTTAGTTTTAGACATTTGTGCTCTATGACCTGTATAAGCTAGATGGTTTTTGTATTACTTTGTAGTATTAGAATTTGGCTAGTTGTTAGTCCGTACATATCCATCTAACCCTAACCACTAATGGCACGAATGAGAAAAAAAATAATGCTGCTCTCGCAGAGAATTTTGCTAGAATTTCAGGGAGCAACTTGTCATTATCTTTCGCTGTTTCGGGTTTTCCAAAAATTTCAGGGAGTAATATATAGCTTTGTTTGTTTATCCTTCTAGCAATATCATGTGCACCTTAATGATAACTGTTGGATGTGGTTGGTGTGATGGATGTGGTGTGGATTGATGGTGGTGATGGATGGTGGTGATGGATATGGCGTGGTGATATGGATGGTGGTGATCGATGGTGGAGATGGTGTGTGGTCGTGTGGATATATGTGCCCACCTTCGTGTGGATGACGATGATAATATGAGGGGTGGGATTTTATGTGCAGGTACCCCACGGGAGTCCCTATTTGCCGGAATGTTGATTAATTTCCGTTCCGGTAAATTTGGGTACTCCATTTGTGATATTTTTAGCAAACGTCATGCCGAAATTTTCCGTGAATTTTGGCATGATCTTTGCTAAAAATATCACAACTTAAGAGTGTCCGAGAAATTTGGACTCATATGGGGTATACATCGTCTAAATTGCAGGATTTGTTGAACTAATTTTGGGTTTTCTCTCCTTAATTAGATATGGCTCACAACGACGAGGCGGGTGGTTCTGGACCCGGACGTGGGGACGACGATGCGTGGCTTTCTATGCTTAGCGCCGGAGGAGGACCCGTAGATCTGCAACCGGAGCTAGAGATGCAGGACGACGGTGCAGACGACGAGATGGACGAAATCGTTAGTCAGGAGCTAGAGCCACGCACCGATACATCGGGCGGAGAAGGTGATCAAACCGGTAGTGGCACCGGGGATACCGCCTCCGGTAGCGAGGCGTCGCGTAAGCGCAAAGAAAGGCGGCACAAAATGCTCGCCACCATCCGGCAAGAGATCATGGTAGTGGACCCCAACAGCGGTGCTCCCCTCGAGCCGGAGAGTTACTCTAAGGGGTATGGAAACCAGATAGGCTGCATAGCTCGAGACTTTGGCAACGTTAATATGGAGCACCTCAGAGATAAAGAAAACAAGCTATGGCCGCCCTGCTGATTGAGAAGCTGCACACGAGGTATAAGTTCCCGGATCCTTACGACAACCTGGACCACAAGAAGAATCTGGTCAACTCGTTAGCACTGGGAAAGTTCACCAAGGCGTTTACGACTTGGAGATCCAGTTTGCGGGAGATGATTGCGAAGGGTAAGGGTTTCGATGAGATCCATAAGATGTGGCCCTCCATTTTCGAGGAAGACTTGGCCCAATTCAAGATCGACGAACTCAAACCGGAAAGGGTGGCGCTGAGTAAATGGGGGAAAGACCAGCGAAAAAAGAACATTGGCCCTGACAATCTCGGAAGCCGGGGTTACCTTGGGAAGCAGAAAGTCTGGGCTAAGGAGGATGCGAAGAGAGAAGGGCCGAACCCGTTTGACAAGATCACCGACCCGCAAATGAGAAATTTCGTTAGGGCACATTATAGGGAAGATCCCAAAAAGCCCGGCGATCTTGTGTTGAACGAGAAGGTCAAAATGCTCGAGAATAAGTATCTCGAGGAAGAAGAAAAAGAGCGCCTATCTCAATCTGACGGAGGGTCCTCGGCGACGACGAACAAGGACCCGTATGACACCCCTTTTATTAGGGGCTTAACGCGATGAAGGGAGTGCCCCTTGACAAGAAGCCGCATCATGGCCATGTGCATGGCCTCGGAAAGGGTCATCGGCATGCGCACTACTACCCGGACAGCAAGGAGAAGAGAAAGGAGCGGAACAAGGCCCCGGACCATCTGTCGACGAGCTTGTGAACGAGAGGCTCAATGCGCTCCTCCCTACCATCTGTGCGTCCGTCGCTCAGTCCTTGGCGCCGTGGATGGCAGGTGGAGGACAAGGGCCGCTCCCCGATATCAACATAGCCCAAATGGTGCCGCCAGCAGCGCAGAACGTGGCCCCCGTCGTGGCGCCTGCTGCGCAGAATGTGGCCCCCGTCGTGGCGCCTGCTGCGCAGAACGAGCCGGCCCCCAACCCTCAGCCGGAAGGTCGCAAAGATCCGTCGCCGCCCCGCCACGTCTTTTCAACGCCGCCGCCAACACATAGCGGTCCATCGCCCTTGTCCGAGCTCAACACCCTCACGGTAATTCAGCGTCCACTGCTTAATTATATATTATGACTTGATTCGTGACGGCCTCAGTCTCTAACGACGATCGCGCGATGTTTTGCAGGCCGACGAGACGGGATGCACATTGCTCCTTCGTGTGAACGGCAAGTTAAAGGACGTGGCAAAAGGAAAAATCCTAACACCTCTCAACTGCGTATCCCACGGCGTCCGTATGCCCGAGGACGTGTTCAGAGTGACATTAAGTCGGGTGCTCCCTGGTTGCGGTGCTCTCGATCCTCCGAACCAACCCCCCACGGCCGACAGCGAGTTAAACATGGAGCAATGCTTGGTTTGGCCATTGACATGGCCAAAATCACTAATTCGTTTGGAAACTACTCCTGTCAACAATCCAACACCGGTCCAGGGGTCGGGGCACCCGAGCCAACACAAGGATTTCTCACATGCAAAGTCTGTGCAACACGACGGCGACGATGCTGAAGATGAGAACCCCAATGACTACCTCGTCGACGATCCTTACGAGGGGGACGGCCTAGATGATCTTGATCAACTTCTCTTGCCAACGGAGGAAGCGGATAAATATTGATGCACAAAGCGTCTTTTCTCTTCTCAAGAACCGGCAGTCCCCGAGCAAGAAGTCATCAGCCAGGACGCCCTCAAAGAGGCGGTAGCGGATGTATTTCATTAGACTCAGCCTAAGAAGACGGTACGGAAAAGAACTAAGAAGAGTTCTGCCGTTGCATCGATGAGCCAACCGGTGGAGGGGACCAAGTCTAGGCCACAGACACGACGAGTATTGGACAGGATACCCATACACGACTGGCATCAGATCCATGAGTTGGGCAAACCGATGCTTCCGCCGAGGTTGGTCTCCTTGCTGTCAGGTGATATGCGTAGCGTCCATGACGGTATTCTATATATGGAGGGGACGCTTCTCTTAGAGAAAAATCCAACGCTGCCGGTTTTGGTCGCAAAGGTGCCATCTACGGCGGGATTTGTCACTGAAGGCAATGCAAACAAGATCATCGAGAGATTTGACGACATTTTTCGGTGTTCCACATGAAATCCCTCCACTCGTCAATCGTCCGTCTGTATACGCTCAATTTGGCGCGTCAGCTATCCATATAGAATGTCAAAAACATCGGGCTTGCAGACCCCTACTACATGCACGACATGTACTTGAACAACCCTAAGGGTAGGGCAAAAGTGACAAAGTACCTCGAACAAGTGTTGCTCACTAATTATACACACAAGAGGATAACTCTCGTGCCTTACTTTTCCGAGTAAGTTATATTTCCCATCTTTACATTAGTTTGCGCATATACAATTTTTGAAGATTATATATATGGACTCCTGTTTTGCGCAGAAACAAATACGGCACCCTCATCATGCTCTACCCGAGAGACGCGCACGCAGTATATCTCGACTCTGGGAGTACGATGAAGGAGAAGAACTAATCTCTCATCAAGTGTGTTCTCAATGATGCTATGGACGGCTACATCAGGGCGGAAGGATACTTCGACAGAATGAAACAAATTCATGGAAAATATGTGTTCAGACACAAAACTGAGTTTCCCTGCCCCAAGTAGGCGCCAGGCGGCCATATGGAGGCATGCTAGCTCCTCCAACACATGACGGAGATCGTGAAGACCAACACAGTCTACAATACATGTCTGCTAGGGACAAATGGTCTCGGAGCATCGTCGAATGGTCTGATGCCGAATTCAGACAAAACTTTGGTCGCCTACAGCGCAAAATCTACTCCATCATCTATAGGGATGTAGTAACCAAGAACTCGGTCTTCCACTGGAATGCCCCACCATCTAACGATGAGTTACGCCTATGTGTACTGGAGCAGGCTGACGAGAGACCGTTAAACTCGTTAGAAGGTGCTCTTCCGTTCCCTCCGGTGAAGAAACAGAAGATCACAACAACAACAAAGAAGAAATGATCGACGGTATGTATTCGGTTCGGTACGAATTGCTCCTAATAAGAACTTGTGATTTCCTTTACCGGTCTAATGCTTTTATCTTGGTCTACAGAGAGATGAAGAAGTGGATGGCACGCTGGCCCTAGCGAAAGATCGCAAGCGGAGGCGCAAGCTAAAGCGGAGGCGGACCGTATATATAGTCTTGTTTGCGATTGACCTCTATATCGCGCGTACGTTGTATGGATGTCATACTTTTGTAATCGTTAAAATAATTAGATTTCTATATTTTGGGTTCGAAATCTTCCGACATAAACGTGTTATTGAGATCAATGTGTATTCATATTTATGAGAAGGATGTTATTTCGTTATCGATGTGTTAATTTCGTTATGGATGGATGCATATGTATCTAAGAGTGATTTATATCTGTGAACTTTATAAATTACATAAATTGAATGTATTTGCACCTGTATAGTATAATACCAGAATATACAAACTGTTATACGAAAATAGTAATAAAATACAAACCTGGGAGACTTACCGCTTGATGCATGTAAAATGCATAGATCAATTTTGCATATTTTCACATGGTTTTCTATTACATATTGCAACATATAAGGGTATAATTCAATGTTTTATAGTATTTTGGGGTTAAATTACAAAGTCCCCCAACTTTTATGGAATTAACCCTGCCTGTAAGAAACCCCGTTTTCTATATTTTTGACGTTTCAGGGGGCGAACTTCCGCGAAATCACCTGAAAATCTGCGGGGGTCATTTTCTTGGAAAGAGAAGACTTGCGGGCGAAGGATCCACGAGAATTGGGGAAGGAGGCCCAAAAGAGGACCCTCCACGCGGCCAGATTCCTTGGCCGCGTGAGAGGCCCCCTTTTGGCCTCTGTGGCCCCAATTCCTTCCATCTTCGACTTACCGACTCCGACTTGACCTAAAACCGACTATAAAAAGGGTCCCCCGTACCCTTAAGGAGGAGAGCGCCGCCGAAACACCGAAACAACGAAACAGAGACCAGAAGTTCCAGATTGGAGGGGGAAAACTCCGGCGGGGATTGCCGCCGGTGTGATCTCCTACCCCTCCAACGTCATCTCCATCGACATCTCCATGAAGAGGGAGTAGTCCACCCCAGGGCTATGGGTTTGTGGAAGTAGCACTTGTATCTCTCTCTCTATGTGCTTCACTAATTAGATCCGTATGAGCTGCCTCACATGAATACGGGCACCGTTGTAATTCCTATGTGGTGGATCTTTTCTATGAGTATTGAATCTGAGATTGCAATTGTTTCTCTTGAGTTATTTGAGTAGATGTATCTTATGTACCCCGTCTTATTTGCTAGCTTTGATCAATCTAGTTCTTGAGAGCGTGTGTGGGGTGATGGGTTGCATTAGTTGGAGTAACGGGGGGTGGCTAGTGCTGTGAAAGTGACAGAAGTTCAGCGATCCACTTAGGTTTTTGTTAAACCTTTCTTAGTTACCTCACTAGGGATAAAAAGGAGTACCATTGTTACCGGGGATTTGAAGTGACACTAATCAATCTCCATGACTAGATCTAGCAAGTTCTTACTTCAACTCATGTCACATTGCTTAAAGCTATACTCTGTTTTTCCTTAATTATCGAGGTGTTATGATTTATTTCGCATCTTGGTGGAGTATAAGAGGGATCAATATGACCGTAGAGATCTCTATGCTAGGACGTGATGCCCATATGAAAGTACTCAATGTTAAACATGTTATTTGTAATCTCACATGTAATTCTTTATGTCCACCGTCTACCACTTTATTTGAGAGAATGCAAGTGGATGAAACCATGAACCCCGGTCCTATTTTAAATATAAGAAAACACTCTAGGTACTTTGCTGCAATTTACTTACTTACTTTACTTGCATCTCCAATTCGAATTTACATTATCTCCATCACCACTTGCATATCACAAAAATACAAAAACAATCCATTGCATATTTATTTTCTCATTTGCATTTAGTAGAGATTTAATTATTGCACATTTACTTTCAGTTTTGCATTGCAATTTAGAAGTCTCAAACCTTGTGCTTGACAACCACTTGGTGAGGTTGAGGGCACAAAATTCTCTAGTTGTTTGCAGATCCTGGAGGAAGCTTGGAAGACAACTGCTGAAATACTGGCTCCCCAAGAGTTCGATATAAACCCTCGAGTCACCCTCGTGGGGAAGAAGGCTTGCCACTAGCTACACACTCTGCACTTGGAGTCTCAACCTAGCCATCAAGCGTTTTTATGGCGCCGTTGCCGGGGAGCCATAGGTGAAGGAGTTGTCCAAGGGAGCTCACAAGAAGTCTTCATCACCAACAAGGTGTGCAAACACCTAGCTTGGGGAGGTTGCACCTAATGAGTACCGTCCTTTCTATCTCCACCTTCTTTCAAGTAGATTGTTTTGTTTCTTGTCTTGTTTTTGTTTTTGTTCTTGTTTTTGTTCTTGTTTTGTTTTGTCTTGAATATTTTATTTTAGTTTGCATTTTAGTTTTGCATTTATTTATCTAGTTTATTTTAGTATTTCGAATTTCCTAGTTACTTTACTTTTCAGTTTTGCATAAAAAATTAAAAACTACATAAAAACTGTTTAAAATGGGTGATAGAACTAAATTAAGTGACTACACAAATACACCCAATGACCAATTCATTGCTAGGCCAATTACTACACTGAAATACAAGCTGAAAGCTATGAAGTAAGTCCTAGTTTATTGAATTTAATTATAAGAGAGCAATTTGGTGGTAGTGCTATGGAGATGCCTCTATGCATCTTCATGATTCATGGAAATATGTGATATGCAAAAATTTAAAAATGTGGAAAGTAGTGTTTTTTAAAACTGAAATTATTTCCTTTTTCACTTAGAGGAAAGGCTAAAGAATGGTTACTTTCACTACCTACAGCTAGTATAAAGTCTTGGGATGATTTAAAAGAAGCTTTCATTAAGAAATATTATCCTCCCGTTAAAATTTTGCAAAATAGGAATAATATCCTCTCATTTAGGCAAAATGATAATGAACATGTAGCCATGGCATGGGATAGAATTAAATTAATGCTTAGAACATGCCCATCACATGGAGTAAATGAATGGGACCATACTACACTCTTTTTATAATGGTCTAAACTACATGTCTAGAAATATACTTGATTCTGCTGCTGGAGGTGCCTTTATGAGTAAAACTGGTAGGTGAGGCTAAGAGCATATTAGAAAGCATATTGCAAAATTATAGTCAATGGAATACTGAAAGAGCACCCAATCCCCACTAAGAAAATAAACTCAATTGAAGAAACCAATGATTTGTCTTCTAAAATGGACACTATTCTTGCTTTTATTAATAAACAAATATGGAGAATGTGCCTTTGCAGGAGCTAGTTGGTAGTAATTCTGAAAGTGTGGATGTTAATTTTGTTAGGAATTATGGTAGCAATGGTTTTGGTTAATGCTTACAATTCATATAGTAAACCTCCTTATGTCCAATAAACCTTTTGTTCCATATCCTAATGCTAATGAAAATAAGTGGAAGCCTTCTAGTGAAATTTCTGAATCTAATAAATTGCTTATGGAACAAGTTGCTAGTCACAATGCTATGATACATGAGTTAAATAAGTCTATTGCATCCTTAGTAGTGATACTAAAGGATAGCAACTTCAATCTTCGAATTTAGATAAAGCATTGTCAAAAATTAGCTGATAATCAAGCAACTCTATTAAGCATGTCAGCAGGAAGCCACAAGCACAACCTAGTGTAGGAATGAATTCTATTACTATTGCTGCTCCTATTATTGAAAATATTGATCATATTGCTGAGAATACAAGTGAGCATGTCCCTACTAGCTTAGAAGAAACTTTGAATGAAATAGTGAAGTACCCTGAATATTTACTTCCATATATGTCTTATCTTGCTAGCAAAGATGAAATTAGTCCTCATGAATCAAGCATGCTAGCTAAATTAGAGAGTAAAGTAGAGGAAATTATGATGCTTACTGAAATTAAGGATCCATTGCTTGATTTAGAAAAAAGTAGCTTGCAAGAACTTATTGCTACTCTACAAAAATTTGCTAGTGATCCACTATAATGTTAATCAACCTGGCTTTTGGATCTTATATTGCTAATCATGTCTTGCAAGAAAAAATTGCTAGGTACAAGAATGAGGCCATGATACCTCCTAAGCTTGGGGATGCATGATCCCCAAGGTGCTAGTTTCAATTGGAAAAGAAATTCACCATGCTATGTTAGATCTAGGTTCTGAGTGTATCGGTACTCTCTAAAGAATTATATGAATTGCTAGAACTAGAAAATTTAGAAAGTGCTCAAGTGAATTTGTCCTTCTGATAACTCTACTAAACATGCTATAGGACAAGTAAAAGATGTTATGATTGAATTGCACATGACTTTCGTACCCGTTGATTTCATTATTATGGATATGGGGATAAATCCCCTAGTCCTATTATTTTGGGTAGACCTTTTCTTCGTACTACAGGTGCAATCATAGACTCCAAGGAAGGGAATGTCAAGTTTCAGTTCCCTCACAAGAAAAGCATGGAGCACTTCCCAAGGAAGAGGGGCACGCTGAAGAACAAGCTCCCTCATGAGCTTTATCCCTCTTGATTATCAAGTAAGTAAAGCCTAGCTATATGGCTATAAAGAAAGCGCTTTACGGGAGGCAACCCGGTTGTTTTTGTTTGGATTTTCCTAGTGTCCTCTTGCTGTCTCAAGAGATTAGTTTTTTTGTTTTAATTCTGGAGTTTTCAATAAAGAGTCAAGTCAAACCCATTTGGACTTATAAGTTGCTATCCTAGTGCATGAAATTTCTGTTTCAGCACGAGTCTGCTCACCGTATGATTTTACGTTTTTTATTGGTATGTCGGATTGAGCTAATTTTTTAGTATGTTCTGCAACTTTTCGTCCTCTGTAAGCACAAAAATTGGCTTAATTTTTTGACGAGTCTAGCTTAGGGAAAAACGTTCGTTTTTGCTGCTGCTGCTTTTCTGGACAGATTCTGCCTTCTTTTGTTTTATGCACTCTTTGGGCTTGGGAATCGAATTTCCATGATTCTTTCAAGCAAGAGAGTGAACATACAACATAATGAACCTTATTGTCTATCTACTGGAGCATTTGATTTGGAATTTTGCACAGCAAGCATGTGATTTGTTTGTCCTTGCTAATCTCACCCCACAGAAAAAGAATGGGAGAAACATGTTTTGTGAAGTTTTTTCAGAGGGAATAGAGGAGCTGCGCCTCAAGACATCCAAGAATGGTGAAAGCCATAAGCTTGGGGATGTGATGAACACCCCACTGGAGCTACACTCTTTTGGTTAGCACACGTCTACTTTCTGTTTTTCTAAGCAAAGCATTTATCGTAGAGACTTGAAGCGTCTAGTTTTTGTTTTTATTTTTGTTTTGATAAGACCACCACCATCATTTTATATGAGATTGAGCTACTGGAGTTTGGGGTTGGAATGTATTGGATGCTAGTATTATGACTTGGAATAGGGATGCCATGGTTGATTTGAAGAGCTACATATGTTTGCATGATTTATAGGCTTTTTATGTGTAGAAATTTGCAATAATGTTGTCTTGAGCTATCTCTTATTCATGTCCTTGATGTTAATTGCTGGTTTTTTAGTTTGTCATGAAATGAGTAGTTCTATGGACATATGCATGCATAGTAGCTGGTCACTATCTCCCTCTTGCTAGCCCAAAAATTTAAAAATTCCAACAAGTAAAAACTTGTTTCCAACACTCCTTAGCCAAGTATTTCCAGTGAGTCCACCATATCTTCCATTAGCTTCATTGCTATTCCGAGTATGTTCACCATGTTATTGTGTTATTTATGTTCTAAATTAAGATATTCACTTTATTAATTGTCATGGGTTGAACTTGGGATAGGACTCTCACGAACTTTTGAAGGCACACTTTACTTTTTTATGCATCTAATAAACATGACCCAATAATGGGAGCCACAAGTTTTGCGTTTGACAAGTGTGTGGTTGGGAGCTAGCTATAAACGTGTATCACCGGAAAGCTTTCAACATTGCACAAAAAAATTTACATTTGGTTGATATCATGTACTTTTGTTTTTGGACTCCTGCCATGCCGAAATGAAATAGAGGAATAGTAAGTTTTGATGAGTAAGTATCTATATGACTAGAGAAACGCATTGGGCCGCTAACCCAAGCCATGCTTTATCATGGTGGAAAATTACTTACAGCTTGAGTGACTCTACAACACATCCTATAATAAAATAAGAAGCTATGCATAATAGTGAATGAAAATAAAAAGGATGATGAGTCTACTCCGTTTGTTCATCTTGTCATTGTAACATGGGCTTGTTTTCCATGTCATGGGGCAAGAGGTACCTCTTTGCGGTTCTCTATGATGTCATTATACTTATTATGATTGTACAAAGCTTATTAGGAATCTTAAGTTGAGTAATCATGGAGTAGGTTTTCACACTCACGGGGCATGAGGCTTTCAACCACCTTGTCATTCTCATTACTTCAATACTCACAATTTTAAGATGCTAGTGATAAAGGGCAATGAGAGTCCTAGATCAATGGATACCACATTTCAATTAGTAATTTTAGTTGAATAATTTAGAGGCTAAATAAGACTTGATCATGTTTTACCTCTACTCAATTTTCTCCAAGTGTCCACCATATTTTCTATTCTCCATTATGCTATTCTTTGACCAATATAGGATTTTATTTTTCATTTTGTGTATGCATTTGGTCCATAGTGCTTTTATTTCATTATACACTTTGTGAACTTTCATGAAGCATCTTTGCTTGCATATTTGATATTTCTTACAACATGAATTGTATATTGCTACTCATTTCTAGTATTAATCATTTGATTATATGTAGCATGAATAATCCTCCTTGATATCCCATGATTGTTTCAATATGCAAAACCCATCTTAGTTTTATCACCTTCATACTCGAGGACGAGCATGGGGTTAAGCTTGGGGATGTTGATGCATGTAAAATGCATAGATGAATTTTGCATATTTTCACATGGTTTTCTATTACATATTGCATCATATAAGGTATAATTCAATGTTTTATAGTATTTTGGGGTTAAATTACAAAGTCCCCCAACTTTTATGGAATTAACCCTGCCTGTCAGAAACCCCTGTTTTCTATATTTTTGACGTTTCAGGGGCAAAATTCCGCGAAATCACCTGAAAATCTGCGGGGGTCATTTTCTTGGAAGGAGAAGACTTGCGGGCGAAGGATCCACGAGAATTGGGCAAGGAGGCCCAAAAGAGGACCCTCCACGCGGCCAGATTCCTTGGCCGCGTGAGAGCCCCCTTTTGGCCCTGTGGCCCCAATTCCTTCCATCTTCGACTTACCGACTCCGTCCTTGACCTAAAACCGACTATAAAAAGGGTCCCCCGTACCCTTACGGAGGAAGAGCGCCGCCGAAACACCGAAACACGAAACAGAGACCAGAAGTTCCAGATTGGAGGGGGGAAAACTCCGGCGGGGGCGCCGCCGGTGGATCTCCTACCCCTCCAACGTCACTCCATCGACATCTCCATGAAGAGGGAGTAGTCCACCCCAGGGCTATGGGTTTGTGGAAGTAGCACTTGTATCTCTCTCTCTATGGTGCTTCACTAATTAGATCCGTATGAGCTGCCTCACATGATTACGGGCACCGTTGTAATTCCTATGTGGTGGATCTTTTCTATGAGTTATTGAATCTGAGATTGCAATTGTTTCTCTTGAGTTATTGAGTAGATGTTCTATGTACCCCGTTCTATTTGCTAGCTTTGATCAATCTAGTTCTTGAGAGCGTGTGTGGGGTGATGGTGTGCATTAGTTGGAGTAACGGGGGGTGGCTAGTGCTGTGAAAGTGACAGAAGTTCAGCGATCACTTAGGTTTTGTTAAACATTTCTTAGTTACCTCACTAGGGATAAAAAGGAGTACCTTGTTACCGGGGATTTGAAGTGACACTAATCAATCTCCATGACTAGATCTAGCAAGTTCTTACTTCAACTTCATGTCACATTGCTTAAAGCTATACTCTGGTTTTTCCTTAATTATCGAGGTGTTATGATTTATTTCGCATCTTGGTGGAGTATAAGAGGGATCAATATGACCGTAGAGATCTCTATGCTAGGACGTGATGCCCATATGAAAGTACTCAATGTTAAACATGTTATTGTAATCTCACATGTAATTCTTTTTGTCCACCGTCTACCACTTTATTTGAGAGAATGCAAGTGTGAAACCATGAACCCCGGTCCTATTTAATTATAAGAAAACACTCTAGTTACTTTGCTGCAATTTACTTTACTTGCACTTTACTTTACTTGCATCTCCAATTCGAATTTACATTATCTCCATCACCACTTGCATCACAAAAATACAAAAACAATCCATTGCATATTTATTTTCTCATTTGCATTAGTAGTAGATTTAATTATTGCACATTTACTTTCAGTTTGCATTGCAATTTAGAAGTCTCACACCTTGTGCTTGACAACCACTTGGTGAGGTTGAGGGCACAAAATTCTCTACTTGTTTGCAGATCCTGGAGGAAGCTTGGAAGACAACTGCTGAAATACTGGCTCCCAAGAGTTCGATATAAACCCTCGAGTCACCCTCGTGGGGAAGAAGGCTTGCCACTAGCTACACACTCTGCACTTGGAGTCTCAACCTAGCCATCACCGCTGGCGAACCAAATATCTACCGATGGCGAACAGTACCGCTGGCGAACATAGGATCTACCGCTGGCGAACCAGAAAGCTACCGTTGGCGAACCTAGCGCTGGCGAACAAGGATTTGTTCGCCAGCGGTAACATATACTACCGCTGGCGAAGCACTGTTTGCCAGCGGTAACCTGCTACCACTGGCGAGGTAGCGCTGGCGAACAGGGCTTCGCCAGCGGTAGGCCATATTTGTTCGTCACTAGTAGGGGTTTTCCTACTAGTGGGATATCGTTCCAAGACTGATGTAGAGTTTAGCATCACTTCAAGCCCTAGCATCTGAACTAGATGAGTGAGACTGTGTTATTTGAACTCCAAACCTTATATACCGCCCAGGAGCCTGAAGCTTGGGTCGGGCCCTTTCAGCGTTTTTTGTTTTTTTTTCTTGCCTTTCTATTCTGTTTTCCTTTCCTTTTCTTGTCAATTTTTATTTTATTTTTGGAAGTTGTTCAGATATTTTAAAAAGTTTTGAACAAGCTCGAGAGAAGATGTCGTTGCCCCCATGCCACTGGCCAAAGATAACGACGGTTGAATAGAGCCACCGCCGAGGAACCTTCTTAGGACATATAGCCAGGGCGACACCACCTGTCAAGACTCGGCCAAAATAACGGTCAAACGAGTTTGAACACACGAAAACGCTCCATTTCGGAAGTTACGAGGCTCGAGTGGAGCAAAGTGTGCATCAGTTATTACAAAAAAAAATAGAAAACCCATTTTGGGTTAAATTGTCATGTTTTCATGTAGATGTCATATGTTAATTAACATAGTATTTGGCGTGGTCGGAACAATATATTTTCCTAACACATAATGAAAATCATGCATTTATTTCTATAGTTGATTTAACATATTAAAATAACTTGGCAACTTTCGTAAGGGGTGGCCTTGAGGGGGTGGGGGTGGTGGTGGCCTTGAGGGGGTGGGGGTCTGGAGGGGCAAGCACCCCGGGCCCCGAAACCAAGGCGCCCTATCCGTATGTGCGAGCAGCCAAGGACTCCTTTCTTAGCAGCGAGATGCAATTAGAGTAAACTATTATGTGTCTCCAGAAAGAACAAAGCAAAACCGTAGCATAATTTGGGACCTTTAATTTTTTTCAAAACTTCTTCGTTCGGCGAGGCAGCGAGCTGGGCCTTCGGTCTCTGTTTTTTAAATAGTGCATGCAGAATGTTAACTGGTGTCGTCTTCCTCGCTGTGGCAGGGAGGAGCATACATTTTTTTTAAAATTTATGTGAGGAGCGCAGATATTCAGTTATATTTTCTTTTCTTCTTTTTGTACCGATACTAATTCATTTGTTTTATAACAACATTATAATTGACGGTTGATTGTTTCATCAACTTAATTTAGATTGACGTTGATTGTTCTATATGACCTATCTCCTTGCAAAAACAAATGACTAATCTGGCAAAATAAATAAATAAATAAATAGAAGATCTAAGTAGTGACGATGTGCATTTCAGTTTGAGATATGTTGTGTATCGACATAATGTATTTTTTTATTCTTGAATATATATTTTATGTCACAAAGCTTGCTTTCATGTTGTCGGTTTAGCCATAAAAAAAAGTTTGTTACATGCCACTCTGTGTGTGCGGAGTTTTGCTCATAGTAACGTGCATGAAATTCGACTTCATCATGCATCTTGCGATCACCCTTGCCACGTTGCCTTATGCAAACGCATAACATCCAATGCACCCAAGCCAGAAAAGCCACATCAAACCCTACATGGGAACGCCGAGTGCAGACACCGGCCACCACGGTTTGACATGATTTCAGAGAAGGTATGCCAATTATTATTTTACAGCCGGTACCATCGTTAGTGAAAGGTTTCACCCTGGACCCAAATATCTCATGACCTGGACTGACTATAATAACGGAAAATAGTTGCCAAAACATGACATCATGGATCTAGTTTCGAATATCTTATCGTGAGTAATTTAACCTTTAGATGGTATTTTGATTTTGGTGTGCATGGTTCATAGGTAAAACATTTTAAAAAGTAAACAAAAAATAATAATATTATATCTTTCATGCAACATCCATGGCATATCTTTTTCATCCATTCAGTTGACCACTTCACTAATTTTTGTGTCCTCAAATACACTAATTTTCACGTAAAATAGTGAACAACTGAATCTTCTATATGTCTGTTGATAATGTAATATTTGATTAGATAATTTAATATTTCATGCTTCTTATACCATTTCTTTACCTAACAAGTTTTTTAGAGATTCCCGCCGCAACATGCTGGGTATCTTCTAGTTCAAACATTTTGTGAAACCTAGACCGAAAGATCGATCGGCACCAGTGGCACAGTTGGATGTTCTGGGGCTTCAGTTTATTATCAGGGTAAATCCATGAACTCCTGCCTGGAGCAGCACTGCACCAGAGAAGAAAAGATAGCTAGATATCTTCACATCACACTCTGCAAGTTTGCTGCCACCCATCCACGTGATCTTCATCCCATATCATTATTCCTTAATTCTTCTACTCCAGATCGGTTATAGTAATACTTGTTAGATTGGGAGAATAGACATATTGGAGTATCCGTATAGTGTGCCGCCAAATATTTATATGTGTTGATTTTGACCTACGTGTCTTCTCGTATCTTCTCCCTTTCACTACGAGAAATGCGTTGATACATGACGTTGTCACAGTGGCTGTGGCAAAATCGTCACAAAGTTATGAAGATTTCGTGCCAAGTCGTCGTTAGCCGTTTGAGGGGAACAAAATCTTGAATTTTTACGATGATTTGGCTTAAAAAAATGTCGCACTTTTTTAGATGAAAGCGTCGTAAACGATCATGACCTTATTTTTTAGCAGGTCACGATGAATTTAAATTGCCGTGACCTCCTAAATGTCGATGCACTGATATGATTGGACAGACACATCATTAGTCACTAGTGGAGAACAGGGCATTAGCCCCGGTTGGTAAGGGCCTAATGCCCCGGTTGCCCAACCGGGTTCCTCAAACCCGGGCTAAAGGCCCCCCTTATGCCCCGGTTGGGTTACCAACCGGGGTAAAAGGCGTGCCCCACGTGAGCTCTGCGTATCGTGTAGACACCCACCTTTTACCCCGGTTGGTAACACCAACCGGGGCAAAAGGTATCCTGCCGCGACAGAGTTTTTGGGTGTTTCTCTGCCGCGGCAGAGCTTTGGCATGTTTCTTTTTGGGCTGTTTTTTCGGTGAGGCTGTTAATAACATATTTTTTGCACATCGATAGTAATCATCATAAAAATCATTGCATGCATTGATATCATTAAAATATAATTACACTGATCTCAATTAGATCATTACATCCAAATAGAGTTATACACATTGAGATCATTACATGCAGATCATTGTTTATACTTAACAATGCAATCTTCCATTCTGAGATACGACCTCCTTCAGCACAAAACCCACAAATTCCTCTTGAAGTGCTTGTAAGCAGTCTGCCGGTAGGAGTTTCCTCTGGAGATCGTAGAGCCTTATATTTACTTTTCTTCCTAACCGCTCATTCACGATTATCCTTATGTTCTCCATGACATAGAAGCCACATAAATTTGTTCCCTGTGGCTGCTGAGGGCACTATACGAGAAATATAATTGAGTCAAATAATGATCAAGGATATAAAGATAGATGCGTGAATGTAGAAAGTACTACTTACGATGAGTTTGTCAAATCTCATATTCAACTCCGCTAAACCGGGTTGTTCCTTCCTAAACCGGTTCCAAGCCCTGTCCGGAAAAAAAATATGGGTCATCGTACGATAATGATTGAACAAAAGGGGACGGTGTAGTGCGACAACGATTGAACTTACTTTGTGAGCATTGACATAATGGGCTGGTACTCCTCTTTCTCTTTATCCATAGAGTTCTTGAGATCAACTATTCCGCTGTCAACGTGAATGTCGAGAAGAATCCAGTGAAATATGCACATGCGATTAACTCATCAATTACACTTAATTAACACCGACTTAGCGAAATAGAAATGTGAAGAAATATGCATAAGACAGTAAACACTCACTTATGTCTGTAAGGAAATAGTATTTCACTACAGTGAAATTGATTCCTCAAAAACATAACTAGGTTATCCTCCGTATCTTCAGCGTGTTGCTTTAAAACGATATCATTGACGACATATGGGTCAATGAACCCAACGCCACCGTTTCGATTACATTCCAGAATCTTCATCCTGCATAATATATATTGTGCAGTGAGGATATAATATATATAAGAAGCAATTATCAAACTAGCTGAGGTAGATACTTACAAACAATAGGTGTTGATGATCGATTTGTCGAGGGCGTCTAGATTATATAAGAAATAAAGATCTTCAAAATCAATAAACATCGAGTCATCGCTGAAGTAATCTTCTTGTCTAATTTTCACAATGAGTTGGTCTAGTCCATCTCGTGCGCTTTGGATATACCACGTATGCGGTTGGCGTTTCAATGTTGTCATAGAGCCCAGCTAATCAGGTTTGACGAGAGACTTCGCACACTCATATTGCCATGCCAATTCAGCCTTTTCGAAGTCGTCGGATTGGCCTAGGAGTTGCTCAACTGTTATACCATAGTCTCTGGCAAACCTCTCAGCTCCTTCCAGATCAACTTGAGCCTATGCAGTGTCCGACACCTTGAGCGGGCGGACCAATTTTTTTGACTGCTTCCCGAGCTGGGGAATTGTTCTCCCCGCCTTCTTGGATATGGAAAAACTCATAGTTACTCCACGATCATAGTCAGTTAAAAGATTCATCTTAACTTGGGATGGCATCTCCAACATATTCTTGAAGTGCTTCTTCACAGCCGGATCTATTGGTTCCTTTGGCGGCTCCGGGGTTCTCTTTCCCCACGAAGCCATCTGACGTTTCGTGTCCGCAGTGTAACACCCAGGGGATTTCCCCCAACTAGATTTGGTTGTTTTTCTTTTGCATAGCATCATGCATCCTATGCATTGCACCTTGTTTGCAAACCAATTTAAATTTTCAAACAATACACCCTTGTTTTCAAATCAAATTGTTTCCATAAAAATTGAATTGGAATTAAAAATTGACTTGGTTAGTAAAATTCCTTTTATTAAAATCCTAATTTAAATTCAAATTTCCAAAATTCAAAATACATGGTGTAATTTGAAATTTTTGAAAAACAAAGTTTCATACACTCGGGCTTTATTGGTGTTTAATCCAACAAAATTATTTCGTAAATAAAAACCCTCAAAATTGCTCTCCTCTCTATTCTTTTTCTTTTCTACAAACAAGAAAAAAAAAGAAGTGGGGAGGCAGCCGAACTGGGCCAACAAGGCCCAGTCATCCACCTACAACCCAATCTAGGCCCAAGCCCCCTAACTCCTTCTTCCTCGTACAGACAGGGAGCAAGTAAGCTCCTGTGGACAGGGAGCCTCCACGACACCCACCTGCTCCCTTCTCCTCCCCCCTTATAGCCCCCCCTTTCTCTCCGAACCCTAGTCCCTCTCCCCTCTCCCTCCTAGAGCCGCCGCCGCTATGCTTTTCCTCTCCCTCCATCTCTCTGTTCCTACTCCACAAAAACAGAGCACTTACACGTACCCTCGCCATGGCGCCACTGCTACGGGCACTTTCGCGCCAGTACAAGGACGCCAGGAGCTCCGCCTCATCGAGCAGGTGCTCCACGCAGAAGGAATCATGCCGGGAGCTCCTCAATCATCGCCGGCGTCCTCGACAAGTTCTCCGGCCGGCGACCTTCTCCGGCGAAATTCCGGCGACCCAGACCTTCTCGAGCATGATCGACTCCTCCGAGCACCTCCCGGTGAGAAACTCGTCTGATTCCCCTCCTCCATGGGCTTGTTAAGTGGCCATAGCGCCGCCGCCATGGGCGTCCATCTGCCGCTCCGCCATGGCCGAGCACCGCGCTCGTGCCCGTGCACTTCTGCTGCACGCCTCGGTCCTTTGTGTGTACAACATCCACGTCCGCGGTGCAGCAAACACCCCCTGACACGCACACACATACTCCCCTGCACCTCAGACTCACCCGGAGCGCCGCCAGTTCGAGGTCGTCACCGTCGTTTCCGTTCGCCGTGGTCGATCGGGAGCAGAACGCACAACTGAAACTTCTTCAGTTTCGTCAGTTATAAACAGGGCACGTATGCCTCTTATTCAGTTAGTTTCGTATCCTATCACCGAACGCACAGCCAGCACAGTGGCTGCGCACCGATCCGCACTCCCTGGAGCCCCGAGTTCGAATCCCACCCGTGGCAAAGCCACCCCTTTTTTTTCTCCATTTTCTTTTATTTCTCGAACTCCAGAAAAACAGAACTAAATCTTTATTTGTAAAATCAATAACAAATAAAAAAATGCTCCAATTTCAATGATTCAAATTTCTATGGATTCAGCATCTTGTTCTCTTTCTGTTTGTAACAAAGTTGCAACATGTTTCTGTAATTAATTTTGCACTAAATAATTAAATACATAAATGACTATTAAAATTTGAAACTTTGGAAATTCATAACTTGAGTTCTGTTCACCCAAATTGAGCAAACTTGGGCTCTAAAATTTTGTCTTAACAAACTCTACATAGTGGTATTTTATTTGGTCACAATTGAATTAAATTTGAACATGTTTCCTTCTGTTTACTAAAAGGGGCAGAATAAAAATGCTTATGGAAAAATGCATAATAAATTCAATAATGATCCAAAAATTATGTTTAATAGCTCAAACTGTTCATTGAAACATTTTATACATGTTTTCAACCTTTTCAATACAATTTGTTTACTGTTTTTCCTAATTAAAATTGGTGCAATAATTCAATACTTTAAATACACCTTTTAAATTGCCAAATTCATAACTTGCTCATTTTAAATCCAAATTCAACAAATGAAATATGTATTCCATCTAAAATTTTGTGTTCTTTCCAAATATAAATTTTATTATCTGTTTTGAACATTTAAAATTGGTGAAAACAACAAATGTTTGTTTAAATCATTTAAAATGCCAAAGTTCATAACTTAATAAATAAAATTCCAAACTTGGTAAACAACATATCAAACTGAAGCTATTGTTGTTTTCTTATTGTTTTCATCATCCATGCATCATTATAATCAATTTTCACATGATGGTTATTCGTAGATCATTTAATTCAACATTAATTCATGGGCTTTTCCATATGCAATCCAAATTGCATATGGGCCCATTTAAATATGTTTACCATGTCAACTGGTTTACTTTGATGCATCAATTAATTGTCATGCATCCATATCTTGATCATGCTGGATCTTTTGCCGTAGAAGTAATTGTTGCATCCGGTGTTTGTTCTAGTTCGTTGCTTCTTCGCGGATAGGACGTTGAGATGATGTGAGCAACGACAAGTTCTGCGGATGTACCTCTACTTGCTGGATCTCAGGCAAGTATACTCACTTGCTACCTATGGCTGCCTTTCATCACTTGTTACCGATTCTTTCCGTTGTCTTTATGCTAGCCTAGTATTTTCGATGCTTGTGTCTCGATCCTATCATATGTTTACCTTGCAGCCATGATATAGCCTTCCTTCCACTTTCTATCAACTGTTGCTTGTTTACCTTGTTGGCCTGTGTCGTAGTTGCATGCTTACTGTTGTTTGCGCTCGAGTCTTGTTGTCCTTTTTCATATCACCTTTTTAGTTTGATAGTTGGGTTTCAATTTAATCAACAACATGTTAATGTTTGGGGTAATAATAATTTGATGATAAGGCACCGGCAGGAGACCCTGCGTGGTTTTGGAGCCTGCTGGTGTCGAAAATATGAAAAGGGTCTTGTCCATTGATCTATGATGAGCGCGCTAACCGCATCCGGGAGGTAGTATGGGACCCCCCTCGACTTAGACCTGATTTGCAGCTTGTCCGAAGAGCCACACTTAGTTCATGCGTTCCATTTGCGCATATGCATAACGGGAGGCGCCCCCATGGTTGATGAGGATTATGATGGTTATGATGATGATGCATATAGGGCGAGGCCTGTGGTGCCGGGGGGTGTGGTTTTCACCCTTGCGCTTAGGTTAGGTCGGACTGGCCGGGACCTTATAGCTCCGTGGCTCCTAGAATGGGTTGTAGAGACGGTTTGGGTCGTGTCGAGCCAACCTGAGTTTTAGTTGGTGGCTTGAGTGTGTACGGGTACTGTAGCGCACCCTGCAGGGATAAATCTTCTCGAGAAGCCGTGTTGTCGGCGGTTATGTGACGACTTGGTGAAAGCGCTGGCTAACAAGTACTCAGACAACTTACACCTAATGATAATAACTTGACTAGTAATATAGTATTACCTTCACCATAAAAATGAATGTCACCTTAATCAACAGTGTGAGTTTCCTTGGGTTGCTTCCTTAGTAGGGGATAACACTGGATGGGTATTGTTTGGTGAGTAGTTGGAGTTGGTTCTGATACGCTCTCTTATCCCTCTCTAATAGCCGGAAGTTGTAGCGTGTCTCTTTAGTTTGTTAGTGCTGCCCGCTGCCGCTTCTTTGCAATAACCCCTTCCTTCCGTTGTACCCAAGTATTTGTATCTTGTGATGATTGGCTACGCTGGCATCTTGTGAGTATGGTTTATCCACTTGCCAGTACTTAATAGTATTGACCCACGAATCCATTTCGTGGCTGCATATTCCACATTGCAGTCAACAGGTTTGAAGTCTGACGACGTTAGCTTGGGAATCCCTCCGGCTTGGCCTGGGCAGGGATTGACGCCATCGGTTATCTTCAGGACTCTTAGTCAAATTTGTATCTTGTCCGTAGTCGGACAGTATGTTGTTTCTTCCGCTGTTATTTGGATCTTTGTATTGTATAAGTTGTATCCTTGACTCGTTTGAGTCGTCTTGTATATACCACCTCTGTTTTTGTTGTGGATTATTCGTGAACTGTTGTATTTTATCACAAGTGGCAACCTGAAATCGCGTTTTATTATGCGGATTTGGGTGGAAATGCCGACATCTGCATAGTGCCCGAATCCCGGGCGTCACACGCAGTCACCCAGTCGTGGGTCTCCTCGTCATTCATTTGGTTAAGGCAACTGTTCTGGCAGCTCTTGCCTTTCTTCTTCGGTGAGGTTTCTTCTTCGGGGAAGAAGACTTAGTGGCAGCCTTCCGCTCAGAGAACTTAGTGGGCGGCGGAGTCGGCTCAGGCAATCGAGAGATCGAGCGGACTCGGGCTGCTGACGTCCATGGCGTCAACGTGTGCTGGCGATGATCGAGTTGGGCTGTGTCTCAGAGAAGCAGGGGTGGCGGTGGACTGCGTCTCGGAGAAGGTGGTGGTGGTGGCTGCGGTGAAACTGCGTCTCGAAGAAGTAAGCTGCTTGTGGTGGCGGTGGACTGCGTCTAGGAAAGGTGGTGGTGGTGGCGGCGGTGGACTGCGTGGGGGAAACACTATGCCACTCTTTTTCCATTGAATGATGGAATTGATGGCCTCTCCAAGTGTCTCTACCCCGTCACCTCCGGGGATGTCAAGCCGCAATATCCTCCAATTTGGCTGAATATCATCAATGTCGACACGAGCATAGCCAGGTCTAACCGGACGGCCATGCGAGGTCGCTCCCTCTACACAAGGTAAAGCGTAGCCGTCCGCCACCTTGATGGATATGTTTGAGACCGACACGTATAGCGCACAGCTTGTCTTCTCCTTGATTGCATCCACGGCCTCCGTCTGTGGAGGGACATCAACAAGCAGAACTGCAGCGGAAGCCGGTACCTCCGTTGAAGCCACGCTGCTCCGGCGTTGAGATGGTGTTGTTTCCTCGAATGTACTAGTGTCTTGCGTCTGGGAGGGCCGGCTAGTAAGCTCATTAAGCCGTAGTTGCTGCTGCATCACTACGGCTTCCAAGGCACCAACCCGTTCTTCCACCTTTGCATCCTTTTTTATCTGTCCTCTCGCTCGGCTTCTATATGGAAAGAGACAATCTTCCGGCCTGAAGCCAAAGCACCACGGATATCTTCCTTTGCCTCGTGTCCAGCCGCCATGTTCTGCATTCCCGAGGGCCTTTGTGAGCTCGTCATTCTCTCGTTCTGGCTTGAACTCTCCCTC